>JASTWR010001011.1:40000-63391 GCA_030770355.1 Harpagoxenus sublaevis | reverse complement strand
AAGATATACGACACGACGATGTGTCGCGGACGGCGCCACGACACGCGGTATACGACACAGGATGTGTAGCGCGCGGTGCCACGACACGTGGTATGTGACACCACGACTACGGCATACGACGCGAGCACAATCTACGTCACCAGCGATTACTTACGACATAAGATATACGACTCGAGCAACTATACGACATGAGCCATACGACGCGAGCAACTATACGACAAGATATACGACGCGAGCGACCATACGACAAGATATACGACTCGAGCAACTATACGACATGAACCATACGACTCGAGCAACTATACGACATAAGCGCTTAGTACGACAACAATTATATTCGAACTTTTACCAGAGCGCTAAATGTTTAATATCGGAACCAGTGCCGACAAATAGTCTTCGATCGATGGCAAATATGTTTGTACGAATTCCGACGTTCGGAATAATATGTTTTCGAGTCGCACCAAAATAGACTCAGCAACAGCGAGGATAATGGGTCGCACAACTGTTGAGCGCGAGTCTAGGTAGAAAAAACTGTGTACGCGCGGCCCGGCTCGCGACCGAGCGTCAAGGCCGCCGACAGTTAGGCGAAAACGTATGGCTTACCGAGAATATTCTAGATTTGAATATTTCGGGTATTATATTTTAATAATTCCTATTCGACTAACTATAATAATTGCTATTATTAATTGTAATAATTCACGACTAATGCAAATAACGACAATGGCACGTGTTACGACGAGCGAGAAATTCACGCGGGTATTCTCGCCGCGAAGCAAAACTAAAGAATTGCGAACGAGAGATATCGCGCGTGAACGAGAGATTATTAACACGCCACGCGTTATTGCAATTCGCGATTATAAGCAAGACGAATTTAACGATTTAACGAAGCGAAATAAGCGAGAGGTCGGCGGTATTTCTAACGCGAATATCCGGCTCGAAGGACCAATGAACGGGGGGGGGGGGGGGGGGTAAGACCGGCCCCGGAGGCGAGATTTTCTATACTCGAAGGACCAGAGGGGGGGTAATTATAATCCCCCTCACGACAAAATTAACAAAATAGGCAAAAAAATGCAAAAAACCAAACGAAATGCGCATGCAACAAAAAGCGAAGCGACTCACCGTTTGGGCGCCCGTCGTCTCCCGGTTGACTCCGACTCTCGTCCGTCCTCGCCGTATTCCACGTGGCCAGGCTCTGCCGGTCCGGCATGCAGGCGGATGCAGTGGGGTTGCAGGCAGCAAGCAGGCACAGGTGCAAGGCGTAATAAAGCGGGCACAAGCAGGCACAAGCAGGCGAAATCACGAGCAAGCAAGGCAGGCGAAAGATCGGTCCCCAAGAGTGGGGGGAAAATCGCGGTCGGACGTCCGAAACTTCGTGCGCGTTCGAAAGCTCCTTATGAGCGTCTTGACGATGAGAGTGTCTGGCGATGAGTGAGTGCTCGCGGTCCTGAAACGTGCCGCGAGCGAGTACTTGCTCCCCTTTTGGGGGGGTAATAGCTGCCGTCGGTGGATCAACGATGGCAGCACCAATTGGTGAGTCGCATGATTCAAAATTGTCCCGATCGCGATCCACCGACGTCCCGCGAATATTAACAATAACTACTAATAATAATCAAATGCAATTAATACAAAATAAACAAGAACAATTAATTAAATATATATACAAGGCGATACGCCGAACGGATGGGTATTAATAAAGATATTGATTTAATATTTCATATTTCTTATAATATTTCAAATTTCATTTTCTACATATTTATTCCTTAAATGTATTTATATGTATTACATTTTTTTATGTATTTTTTATACAGTAAAGTAAATATAAATGTATTTATATATATTAAATCACGTTGTCCTTGTGTATCCATGAATTGTGCGATCCATCGAATCCCAACCATTTCACATAAACCTCGTCACCCCTCCTGCGAAGTACTTTCTCCACGAGATACACGTCTGGATAAGCCGCGCGATGCAGCTCATGCTCGTAGAATCCTCCGGTGACAGATTTTCCTCGATAGTCCTCGAGTAGATAGGTTACGGGATTAGTACGCTGTACTTTAACAATTTGAAAACCTCGGTTGTCCAATTCGGCGTGTAACCTTTCTCGAAAACAGTCTTGTACTTGCTGACGCGTACCGGGTCGCCTACTTTGAACTTTGCCGGACCCGCGATCTTTATCTCGCTGTACACCGTGTTCAAGAGTCTTTCGGCGATCGCGGGAGTAACGTCGACGGGCCGCACGCCGATCGTTCGATGCTTGCGCGCGTTGTAATCCGACACGAGTCGCGGCAACGCGTCGACCCACTTGTAAGTCCCATTGAGCGTAAACATCTTCCACATGTCATTCTTTAACGTGCGATTGAATCGCTCGACGACC
This sequence comes from Harpagoxenus sublaevis, assembly GCA_030770355.1. NCBI lineage: Eukaryota > Metazoa > Arthropoda > Insecta > Hymenoptera > Formicidae > Harpagoxenus > Harpagoxenus sublaevis. The sequence goes on along the minus strand of JASTWR010001011.1, from coordinate 61,017 downwards.
GATGCCTTCATCACCGAATATGTGGAATAATGATTAATGCCGTGTTTTCTCATGAGACGTTGCACGTCGGCGTTGTAAAATTCCTTCCCCATATCGGTTTGCAAGTTTTTCGGGCACCTCTTGCTGTCTCGAATTATCTTAGCGATAACGTCAGCTGTCTCGCTTCCGCCTTTACTCTTGAGTGGCACGGCCCACGCGTACTTGCTCAGCACATCGATGACGGTAAGTATGTAGTGGTAGCCTCTATTGAAACGCGAGTAAGGACGCATCTCGACGATGTCAGCCTGCCACAGGTCATCGTACCCACGCACGATGACGCGTCTTCGGGGAAAATTTCTTCTCGCCGGTGCGTGCAGTTCCTCGACGAGTCGTCGTTTTTCGATATTTTTGCGTCCATCGGATTTCGACGATGTCATGTTTTTTTTTAACGGTGTGTAATAATACACGCAAAGAAATTATATCTTAAACTTTTTTTAAACCAATCAATAACCGTTTATTTCCGTTCCTTGTCGCTCAATAGCGGTTCTTTGTCATCGGCTTGTCGTTGTTTCTGCTCATTAACCGTTCACAGCCGTTCCTGAACCGTTCGTAACCGCTTCTGAGCCGTTCGTTGTAACTGCTCGATGACCGTTCCTGAATCGCTCGTCGCCCTTCGTCGTCGTCGTCATTGGGCAGCCTTTCGTAACCTTTCCCGGATCGTTTGCCGCTGTCCATCGTTATTCAGGTTTCGTCGATCGAAAGATATGTGCCTCGAGCGCCTCTCGGTTCGCGTCCAACACGGCTTGCGTATCTCGTTTGAGCGCGATCAGATTCGTTTCGATTTCTTCCAACTGATCTCTCAATATTTTAACGCTATCTCTCAGAAGTCTAAGATTCGTTTCAAATTCAGTCTCCAATCGCGCTTTACGATACTTCTCGAATTCCGCTTCGTCTCTCAAACTCTTAACGCTCTGTTCCACGTACAGTTTGTTAACCGCGTCACCGTCAGCCTCCGGTTGCGCCACGCGACGAATCTTGCGCGAATTTGCGTCAAAGTCCGTAGCAGTGCGACACAGAGCGTTATCGCGCACGAAATTTCTCATTAATCCACTCCACTGATGGTACGATACGGCGTTCGACGCGTCTCTGCTCTGCTCGAATATACCAAATTTGTTGATCGGCATTTCGACGCTGATTGAGCGGCTCGCCGCCGCGCGGCTCAATTTATAATAAGACCGGCTTCGCGAAGTTCCTCGATGATCGACAGGATCTCGTTGTCGTGGGCATTGTTGCCAGCGTGGTGCGAAGCGTCGAGCAATCGTAGACGATCCACCAGCTCGTTGGGATCGTCCCAGTGCACGTAATCGATCTTATTGTCGGTCAGCGTCATCGCGCGAGGCGCGATTAATCCTTTTCCGGATCGTTTCTTCATGGATGCGGGCGGTATCAACTTCTGGATTATATTCATGTACTTGTATCCACTGTTGGACTTTATTCGCCCGAGAGGATCGTGATTGGCTCTATGAGTGCTCGTCTCAAATAAAATATTCTTGTACTTTTGCATATCCTCCTCCGTGTAAATGTTTTTATCAGGCTTGTTTTTAAAGATCAACTCGTAAATACCGCGTGTGCCAATGTAATGTACGTCGCCGATATATATGTTATCCATGCTGTCCACCTTGAAACGTTTATTCCCGAGCATCATTCCATCGTTGCCGAGATAAACGCCGTACACGGTATCTATATCGCTCCTTGGCTTGACACTCATAAGAGCACCGATGTACTCTTGGCCCAATGGACCCAAGGTATCGTGCAACGCTTCTCGACCCTCCGACGTTTCCAACTCCTTTCGAATAGACGTCGCGAGCTCCGAGTCGTCCGTGAGGTCAAAAACAGGCATGTTTGCGGGGGTAATTCGAACTTTATTGTAGGCTGCATTTTTCTCGCCGTTACGTATGGCGGAGATGATATCGGTGGAGATGAGGTTATCGGTGTAGAGGTTATCGGTGGTACATCCAGTAAAGCTTTCGATCGTTTCGATTGGCTAGATTTACGCGGTGCCGGCGGGTGATCCGACCATTTTCTCTTTCTCGGCGTTGCATCCTCGGAAAACGTTTCGATCTCAGCGTCGCTCTCCGGCTCCTCTTTCTTCACCGCGATCGATTTGTCGGCGATCTTTTGCAACGGCTCGATGAGAGGCTTAAAGTGCGTGTCCAACTCAATGTCCTTTTCGATCCTACCGGTCTTCATAGCGCGAAGTTTCTTGCGAATCGACTCGCTCGTTTTCGCAATCTTCTTCGCAACCTTCTCGCGCTCGCGGATATCCATGCTCTTGTCGATCGCAGCCATCGCGGAAATACGTGATGCTTTCTCCGACGTTTTACCTCGACGAGGTACCGACGACAACTGACCGCTTTTGCGGTATCGCGAACATGTTAAATCCTTTTCTGTATCGACCATTGTTGAGCGAGCTGTCCTTGTCTATCACTACGAATCCGTACTTGCGCTGCCAACATTCGCTGCACAGCGCGCTGAATTCATCGTACGACATGTCGGTATTCACGTGATCGTTGTACACGTGTTTCAGATTGGTACCATCCTGTTTGAACAGGATCAGCAGGTTCGCGTTGTCGCGTATCAGATGTTTAGGTATTTTCGCGTACGTCTGACAGAGATAAAAACAGTCGACGTTCGAGTGCCTACCCATTGAAAAATACTCTCTCACGGTGTCTTGCTTGTCGCATGCCACGTCATCGAAAACGAATATCGAGTTTGAACACGCATCGCTCGGTGGAATGACGTCACTGTTGTTGGAGAACGTAAAGTAGCCGATTTCGTCGATCGACGTCAATAAATTCTCCAGATATCGATATTTCGGTTGCTGAAGCGACTTTGAGTAAACGTACACGTTCTCGAAACGTACACCGTGCGGGCTTTCCAACAAGCTTATCAGAACGTTGGTTTTACCGCAATTCGAGGGACCGCAAATGATGGCGCGTATAGTGGCCGGTAGCATCGTACCGTGCCTGCGCTTCTCCGCGTTGCCCCCCATCGACCGTGATCTATCGTCGCAGTTCGTCACGCGAATCGCCTGCGGTTGTCGCACGAATCTCATTTTTCGCATTGCTGACCGGAGGGCTGGATCGAGCGCCTATTTATAGGTGCGCGAAACCGCGCATCGCTCAGTAGCGGAAAAATGTTCGTTCTGTTATCAAGACCTTCCGATATTCGCGATTTTCAGTTCTGTTGCAATTGTGTGGCGATTACGTCCACCACGTGTGGGACAGGCTTCCGGAACATATAAAGGCGGATTCGGAGGTTCAGCAATATCGTCGGTGCTTAGAACATTATAATTTACCGCATCATCGAACGCACATCGACGGTCCGGCACCGTTGATAAAAAATTGCGGCGAATGCCAGCGAAAAAAATAGGCAAAGGTCTCTTCAACCGCGCGATAAGCTCACTTCCGATCGAATTGCACATTCCCGGCTATCAGTTTTGCGGTCCGGGCACTCGGCTGAAGGAGCGATTAGCCAGAGGCGATCCGGGTGTAAATCCATTGGACGCGGCGTGTCGCGAGCACGACATAGCGTATTCGCGTAACAAAGATCTCACCGGGAGACACGCGGCGGACAAGGTACTCGCCGACAAGGCGCTAGGACGTGTCATCGCGAGAGATTCGGCTCTCGGAGAGAGAGGTGCCGCTACAGCCGTCTGGGCTGCTATGAAAGCAAAGACGAAGCTAGGAATGGGTTTGCGAACCGTGAAAAAGAAGAAGAGGAGAGCGTCGAAAAAACGGATACTTCCCGGCGACGAAACGAGGCGGTGTATTGCCGCTTCTACCGTTGCTGGGAGTTCTCGGTTCCCTGGCCGGCGGGGCGGCGGGGGTCGCAACGGCCGTGAACGCTCGCAAAACCGCGCGACGTCAGCTGGAAGAGATGCAACGTCACAATCGCGCCATGGAAGGCCGCGGACTTTATCTCGCTCCGTACAAACGCGGACGGGGAGTTGCGTCGAAGAAGAGGAGAGAAATAAAAAAAAAACGTCAAAGAGACGTTAAAAATGCCCACGGGTATTACGACTAACGTACAATTGAATCGACTGGCGAAACACATGCGCGTACCGTTCTTCAGGGGTGTTTTCATGCGTGACTCGTTACCAATCGGCGGTATACGCCGAAACGAGAGCGGTATTGTAAATTTGGATGATACAGCGGGCTCCGGTACTCACTGGGTAGCGTACGCAAAGAGGGGAAACCGCGCGATGTATTTTGACAGTTTCGGTAATCTTCGACCGCCGAAAGAGTTGGTGCGATATTTCGGACCGAGCGTTGATGAAGATAGAGTACAATCGCACGCCGCTTCAAACATATGATCAGAACATCTGCGGACAAGCGTGCTGGCAATTCTCCTGACAATAGACGACGATCGGCGTAAATTGAGGACTGACGGTGCGCCGTGGAGACTCAGTGTTAGTCGAACGGTTTTCCCGACATGTCTATGACATTTACGCTGACGGGAAGAGCAGCATCCTCGCGGTGCCCTACTTTCCAGCCGTAGATTTGAGCGACGGTGACTACGAGCTCGGTCTAACGGTTTTTGAGACTTATCACACGATACCAAACGTGAATTCTTCGAATAATAATTTTACTTCGACGAGGATGACACGGAAATTATGATACCCGAGGGATCGTACCAGATAGGGAGCAGTACAACGAGTTTTTGAAACGCGCTGTTTCACGGAAACGCCCGCGACGCGTAGTTCCTTCCATCAGCAATCGTACATCGGTCGTGGATATCGCGCAAGGGGAGACCCGCTCGCGCGAATGGCGACGAGGGCGATGATGACAACGCGGAGTACGAGGATGATGAGGCTGTAAAATATCCGATAGTGCTCCGTGCTAATTACAACACGATGAAAAGTGAGATCAATCGCGCTTTCAGAGTAAACTTTAGCAAACCAAACAATATTGGATCACTGCTGGGATTCTCGTCGAAGCGTATATTGCAGCCTGGAAAATGGCACCGATCGGACCTACCGATTAATATCATCAATATAAACATTATCCGCGTAGAGTGTAACGTACTGACCGCGGGTGCGTACAGCAACGGCAAACCCGTTCACACGATACACGAATTTTCTCCGAGCGTGCCGCCAGGATATAAGATATCGGAAACACCGGCGCAGATCATTTACCTGCCGATCATCGCACGGAGCATTACGGATCTAACGGTAAGCATCGTGGATCAGGACGGACGATTGCTCGATTTTCGAGGTGAAGAGATCACACGAGAGATAACACTATTTACACTACGGTAGCAGTCAACGATATTGTTCGATCATTGTCATCACCAGCGTTAGGCTACGCTAAAAATACGGGAAAGAAACTCACAGCGTCGAACGTTGAATTCTTACAATTTTTGGGATTCGCGGTGCGAAATATCTGAGGAATCATGACCGATATCCTTAACATTGGAAGCGAGCCGGTCTTTGACAATCGCACCGTCAAGATCGAGACTCACACGTACAACGCGTACGCCAACACAACGTTCGAGTATAGCGATGAGATACGAATACCCATATAACAGCAGGATCTGTATACGTTGCCGTGCGAAAGTTTTCTCTACATCGAAGGAATATTGACGGTGAACAGAGTAGACGGTGAACCCGATAACGTGGTATTGGCGAATAATGCCGTCGCATTCTTGTTTGATGAGATTCGATACGAACTCGACGGTGTGGAGATTGATCGTAACAAAAACGTAGGAATAACAACAACGCTCAAGAATTACGCGTCGCTGTCTTTGGGCGCAAGTACGATTCTGAAAAACGCTGGCTGGGATATGCTCAATAACGCTGACATCACTTCTACGCGAAGAAACTTTACTTTTCACGTACCGCTCAGTATGTTACTGGGATTTTGCGAGGATTACAAACGCGTGGTGATCAACGCGCGTCACGAATTGATCTTGATACGATCGCGCAATGATAACAATTCCCTAGTGGGAAATCCGACGTTGAATCCTGCTATCAACGTACTCAAGATACAATGGCGAATGCCTCACGTGTTGCTGAACGAGATCAACAAACTGTCGATGCTGCGCGCCTTGGAAAACGGACGATATCTGAATATGAGTTTCCGTTCGTGGGATCTGTACGAGTATCCCTTGTTGCAAAACACGACCAAGCACTCGTGGGCTATCAAGACCGCGACTCAGCTCGAAAAACCGCGATACGTCATCTTTGCTCTGCAGACGGGCCGGAAGAATGTTATGACCAGAGAAATAACAACGTTCGATCATTGCAAATTGACCAATGTGAAACTTTATTTAAACTCTGAATTCTATCCGTACGATGATATGAATATGAATTTTAGTAAAAACAGATGGGCGATTCTGTACGATATGTATGCACGTTTCAGTAGAGCGTATTACGGACGCGAGCACGTCCAGCCGTGTCTCGATGTCCCGAATTTTCTACATTACGCTCCAATAGTGGTCATCGATTGCTCTCGACAAAACGAATCCGTCTAAAAATGCCACCGTTGATGTCAGAATAGAATTCGATTGTATGGAGAATGTACCGCCGAATACCTCAGCGTACTGTCTCATCATACACGATCGCGTTATTCAGTACAACCCGTTGACCAACGTGGTGCGCAAAATTGTCTGAGCGTTCGCGGCAACGTCGAAGAAATTTTTTTCCGATACAATAAAAGAGAGGGGGAAGGGGAGCAGGGTATAAATCAAAAGTGTCGCGAAACGTCTGCATATTTGCGTGTCATTCTTCTCGAGTAACGCATCGAGGAGAAATCTTATGTCCGTACCAACGTTCGTGGACCTGCAAGGTTTCCTCGTCGGAATGAAATTTGTCGTGAAGGAGGTGGCGGTGCTGCGAAAGGGGACCGTTCTGGCGCATTACATCTTTGAACGCCCCATGCCGTGGAATCTCCTCATGAATTCCGACAAATCATGCGCTACCTGGTTGATCAAAAATCATCATGGATTACGATGGAACGACGGAAACGTGCCGTACAGCATGGTGAAACGTCTAATTACATCGGCCGTGCTTGGTAAGGAAGAGGATAATGATGATGACGAAACGCCGCCGACTCTCGTGTACGTCAAGGGAATCCAGAAACGCGAATGGCTGGTGGATCTGCTCGAAGATTTTGCGAGAAAGAAAATGACATCGACTCTTTGAACACTCTGGATGCCGCTAATACTGTGCGATGCGGAAAACATACGAAGAATTGCGCGTTGCAAAACGTATTTAAAATATTTAACTGGTGGTCGAAACACGAGAAAGAAGTGGAATCTTTTTATGCAACTTATAAAAATAAATAAATTAATTATACATATATTTACGTTATGTTTTATTTTATATCTCCTTTCCCATCCACTTCGCATGAATATATATATATATGTAAAAGAAAAAATGAACGTCTTTCTTCAGGTCACGACGTACGACTTTATTTTCCACTCGAACGATATACGCAACGTTCGCCTGAACATCGGCGCTCGCTTCTGTAGTGCGAGACGCGATTTGTTTACAAGCGTGAAAGATGAACTGATATGCCCATCCTAAACTACGATATTTGACTCTTCATAGAAAGAATCACGGCGCCATTCGGTTATGGTGTCTCGTATTTACAGGGCGAGCGAGCGTTCTAGCGGGTTTCTTGCCGCAGTTACGCCTCAGTCTAAAACTGTCGCTCGCCGGTTGTATAGCGCAAGTCGTTCGCGTTTTTAAATTTTTTTAATCATCAGTTTTTGTTTTTGCGTGTGTGTGTGTGTGTGTGTGTGTGTGTGTGTGTGTGTGTGGTGCTATAGCGAGGTGCGAAAATGAATCATTAAGAATACGATAGTTTTGCTTTGTTGGCACTTATCGGCAGTGAAATAATGCCATAGAGAATCAGCTTTATATTTGCAGTTTCAATGCCGATAAGTGTCAACAAATCTGAGCCATCGTATTCTGCATGATCAATTTTCGCAGGTGGATCACTATACATGGCCCCTCGTCAAGGTGTAAACCTGCCGGACATAGAGCCATTTTTTGGTAACGTGTCAGTGCCCGAACTCGAGCCAGTGCCCGAGCCAGTGCCCGAGCTAGTGTCCGACGAGCCACAACCATAAATAAACCCTCTACATGAAAGAAATATAATAGCATTGCGCTATGTTCAGGCCCTTTTTCATTACGAACAAACATTAGTGAGACGCCCGGGTCGCATTTCGAACGACGGCGAACTCGTCAATCGATTGGTTGCGGCAGGCCTGCAGCCCCCGCATCGAGTCGCTGGACGAGGTTGGAACATTTGGGGACATCGCACCTTGCTGCGGGACATTGCGTATTTTATCCGATTCCCCTTGAATTTCCCGCTCCTCGTCGTGACATTTTTGACAGAATGGTAGCGCTACCTGGTCGTGCAGGCGGTCAAGGCCGAGGCCGCGCTGAGGGGATCCGACTAATGCTGCAAAGATTGCAGCTTGAGCGTCACCCCGTCGGGCGCGGACACGGGCGTCCGCTAAATTAAGGTAAGAGCGAGCGAGCGCGAACGCGGGCGGGCGGGCGGCGCTGGCGGGCGGACGGCGCGGGCGGGCGGGCGGCGCGGGCGGGCGGGCGGCGCGTCGGCGGCGCGGCGGCGCGGCGGGCCCTACCCGTAACGCGGTACACCTCTCCCGCGGCCCTAACGCGGTACCCCTCCCCCGCGGACCCTACGCGGCCCTAACGCGGCACCCCTCCCCCGCGCGGACCCTACGCGACCCTTACGCGACACCCCTCCCCCGCGTGACGTCAACACTTCTCACCCTCCTTTGTAATACGAGACGCCGCCTGTAAAACATCCACCCCCCCTTTTGCCCGGATGCATCATATCCCCCCCCCCTCGCGTGACGTCATCCACCTTGCCATCGGTTACCCCCCGCCCCTCACCCCCCTCATTGCCCCTTGTCCCAGAACCGGGGTAGTCTACCTACTAACCATATTTACACAATTGACACTACGATAAATAAACAAAAGAAAAAAAAGCTATCATCTATTGTCAATACTAATCTCATAAAGTAATAATATCAAGAGACACGGTAGTGTCTCGCGCCAAATACGCGCGGAGCGAGACTGACTCTTTTACGTGATTCTACCACTGCGCGCCACCACATTGTGGTTTGGTATTTTTCAAGAAGCAGCTATGAGCAGCTAATTCTTTTTTTATTATTTTCTATGCTTTGTAATCTTTGTTATGAGATAAGAAAGAATGTGTCACTCTGCGTCACACTTTTTATATTGACAATTTTATGCATATGCGTTTATAAAATTTTTAATTCTTGAACAATACATTATAAATATTAATAAAAACAGCATATTGCATTTTCTATTACATTGTATGTTAGAATAAGACTTTATCAGTTGACATTTAAAGGAATTAAAAATTTATATAATACTATATCATTGTAGGAGAGAGCGCGATGTCATGTCGTAAAAATGGTATGGAACGCGTGCATAAAATTGTCTGACTTTGAAGAAGTATTTTAAAGTTGCAATGCATATTTATAAAATAATTATTGCATAAATTGGTTCACTAAACATTTGAGATAACATAATTTCATATTTGATTACTCTATTAAATACTTGAAAATTTGACTTTTGGCCAGCTTTTTTGAATTCTGGCCCACTGTGCGGCGAGGCCGTATAATCGCGAGATTATTGCTGAGATGAGTGGAGTCGGGAACGTCCGGACGTACGGTCTAGCCGTCCCGATGAGCCAGGATTCTACTGCGTCGGCGACGAGAGAACTCGTCCGAGACGGAAAGCTCTCCACCTCGGCTTTTCTGCCTTCGCGGGTAAGGAAAGGCGATGCTCAGGATAGCAGCAACGAGAGCTCTCGATCGTGGCTAAGCGCGCTCGACCACGTTTTACTGCTGAATCAGGAATTGCACGGGATCAAGTGTGTCTTTTAACTCGGGTTCCGCAGTTTTATATCGCCGGAATAACGGTACTTTTGCGCATCCCGGCGTGGGGGTTGCCGATGTGGCGCGCGCGCGCCGCCGAACGCGTGGTCGGAGCTGTCAACGCGACCGGTGTTCGGTGGCGGTCGGGGCCCGTCGGCCGCGTTCGGTGTGACGATCGGGCCGGCCGCGCTGTCTCGAGTCGTTAGCGGCGAGGTCGTGTCTTTGTAATAATTAAAAATGGGGGTGGGCGCACCGCGCCCACGTTCCCGCCCAGCGGGTGCTCGGCCGGGCAGTGTCCGGCGGGTGTAAGCCAAGACAACGATGCGGGTTAGGGGCGCATCGTTACAACCACTTGTAATGATTCCGATTGTTCTCAGCAGAAAAAGAGCTTTATTGTTATGCCATATTTAAAATCCACTTCGGAAATCATTGCTTCAGCTGTGAATAAATCGGAAAATTCAGTAGGATACCGCATTCTTAATAAGCTCAGTAGCATCATTAAGGTCCAGAAGGATAAGAACTCCTATTTTTCCAATAGCAATGTGATATATAAATTTTGTTGCAAGGATTGTAATGCCTCTTATGTCGGTCAGACTAAGAGGCAATTGCACACTAGATTGATAGAACATGAAAATAATATTAGACTTGATAAGTCCAAACATTCAGTTGTGTCAAAGCATATTGCTGAATTCAATCATTCTTTTGATTGGGATAACACCCGCATTTTAGAATTTGAGCATAATTACCAGAAAAGAATAATCGCGGAAATGATTCATATTAAAGAACAGCCAAATGGTATAAATTTAAACAAAGACACTGAATTATTGGATGGTCTATTTTGATGTTTTGAACTTGTTATCTTAATCGTTTGTTAATAACAATGACGACTGGTAACTGTGCCCTTGCGATGCGAATTCTTTCTCAGTCTACTGTAGTTCACGGCGAACACACGCTCTTATAAGGTGGAAGGAATTTTTTCTTGTTCCTGTCGTATTGACGGCTTATGTGAGTCCTTTTATTTGCCTAAATTCAATGGTTTAAAAAGTTTTTACTTTATAACGACCTGCCTTTTATATTGAACGCGGACTAGCTCGCTGGGTCAGGAGTTCAATAGGGTAGGTCCGGAGATAATAGACGCGAGCAATAGGCGAGTTAAAGTAATAACAATAGTTTATTGAAGAAGAAGTAACAAAGTAGTGACTGGAGTCTGCGGCGTGGATTTCCGCGGTTTGGAATATAAGTTTTACAATTACAAGAATACTGGCGGGTACTTCGGAGGCGCGGTGGCCCAGTACGGCGTGAGATACGGTACGAAAAGAAGTATAATCGTAAGAGACTAGCGGTGTGGTACTTCGGAGGCGCGGTGGCCCAGTACGGCGCGATATACAGAAAGAATCTACTTATAATTGAAAGAGATTACCGGTGAGGTACTTCGGAGGCGCGGTGGCCCAGTACGGCGCGATATACAAAAAGAATCTAATTATAATTGCAAACAATTACCGGCGGGGTACTTCGGAGGCGCGGTGGCCCAGTACGGCGCGATATACGGAAGAATATAATTGTAATGATTCGATGATACTTCGGCGCGGCGCGCGTATTTATAAATCCGGGATGTGGCTAGATACCGGTCGCGGTTTGCTATTACGGGTTTAAATATTGCAGAGATACTGGTGAGAGGAGCGGCGTCGGGGCGTTCGGACATACGGACCGGTCCGTCCCGATTCGTCAGGATCCGTAGCGTTGGCGACGAGAGCACTCGTCCGAGACGGAGAGCTCTCCACCTCGGTTTTCTGCCTTCGCAGGAAAGGAAAGAAAGTCGTCGAAAGGAAAGCAGCAACGAGAGCACTCGTTCGTGGACAGAGAGCTCTCGACCACGATTACTGCTAATTGCTTTCAGGAACAGGACTGAGTGTCGATTTCGGTTTCTGGAGCGCCTTTTATACTGCGCGAGAACGTTATTTTACGGTCCCCACGGTGGGGGTTGACAGCAGCGCACACGTGTGGCTGTAGCTGTCAGCGGCGCTCGGTCGTATTCGATGACGCTCGGGCCCCGTCAGCCTCGCACATGTGGCCGGTCGCGGCTGTCGTTGCGCTCGCGTGGTTCGGCGGCGCTCGGCGGCGGTCGGGCCCCGTCGGCCGCTGCGTCTCGAGCCGTTTTACGGCGAGATCGAGTAATTAAAAATGGGTGGTGGGCGCATCGCGCCCACAGTTCCGCCCGGCGGGTGTTCGGCCGGGCGGTGTCCGACGGGTGTTAGTCGGAGTGACGATGCCTATTCAGGGGTGCATCGTTACAACTTTATTCTTACGGGATTCTCAAATAATAATAATTTTTTTATATATAGTTGCCACTAAATTGTTCTGCGACAGAGATTGGTTTTTAATACATTTTTTGAACTCACACTTCTTCATAAACACACGAGTCGCGCAATAAAGAATGCAGCCAATTTTGTTTGTAATTTTGACTAATGTTGGACTATGTGACTCTCCGACTTCATTTTGACTATCTGTCCATATTTATGGGTGAGATCGTTAATTCATGGCTTACACTTCGACGTTAATTATGTATTTATGCGAGATCTTCTAAGGGGTTTATCTTTGTTTATCTTTGTTATTGGTTCTGAAGAAGGCCAAGTAAGGCCCGAAACGTCAACATAATTGTATTTGATTTGAATTATTAAATTTAATTTTAACATCCTTTAACTGTTCGATGATTGGCCGTTTTTTTATTTATTTAGCTGTTTCTCGTTTTTCTTTATTTTAGACTCCAAATACAACAGAAGAGTGTGAAATAGAAAAAGGATTTGCTGAGAGATGGAATTTCCCTGGCTGTGTTGGCAGTTTGGACGGCAAGCATGCTGTTATTAAAAAACCTAAACACAGTGAATCACTGTATTACAACTATAAAGGATCCTACAGTATTGTTTTAATGGCTGCAGTAGATAGTGAATATATTTTCCGTTATATTGATGTTGGAGCTTTAGGAAGAAATTCTGATGGTGGAATATTTCAGAACAGCAGCTGAAAAAGAGCTATTGATGAGAAGTCACTCAATTTGCCAGACAACTTCTGTTTTGTTGGCGATGACGCCTTTCCTTTAAAACCATATTTGTTAAAACCGTATTCTAGAAGCAATTTATTAAATGTGATAAAACGGACTACAGACTTTCTAGAGCTCGAAGGATTGTTGAAAATGCTTTTGGAATTCTGGCGAGTAAATTCCAGGTTTTTGCAAAACCAATTGCATTTGAACCAGAAAAAGTTGATAAAATTATCCTGGCAGCTGTTGCTTTACATAATTGGTTAATAATAACATCACGATCACACTATATTATACCTGGATGTACTGATATTGATGACATTGAAAATGGAAGAGTTATTCCTGCAAATTGGCGTCAAGAGGGTCGAGAATTATTCGGTCTATCAAGACAAGGAAGTAATAACTATTCAGAATCAGCTGGCAAGCTCAGAAACCAACTTGCTGCTTACTTTATGAAAGAGGGAGCAGTGCCTTGGCAGATGGCAATGATTTAATCGACAAATCATTCTAATTAGACTTCAGTACAATACATTGTTTAGTTTAATTTACACAGAATGTATATGATTAAACACAATAAAATAATCATACTATAAAATTCTCAAAACTGACCTCTAAATCATAAATCTAGAAAATTAGGAAAATAAAAAATTCTTACCAAATTTTACTTTGTTGAGCGAGGTTTGAGAACCTTTCGTAGAAAGCGGTCAGCCACAGAGTACCAGGTAACAGAAGGCACATATACTTCGTCTGCTGAGGACCCACTTTTCTTCGAGGCTTCAACTTTGTGGATTTCCAATGTATAAGCGTTTCTTATACTGCGAATTTTAGCCTTTACAAGCGTGTCATTAATATCTGGAAAATTTTTTTTTAGTGCTTTAACCATTGCATTATAGCTTACGTCTTTCTTATTGCGGTCTTTATATATTTCACTCGAGACATCCCACAGAGCGGGGAACTGTTCACACTTCTAAAAACATTTTTATCTGGTCCGAGTTCAATTTGTTTGAACGCTTTTTTACTACTTTTATTTTCTGTGAGACTTCTTCCGTGTTCTGCATTATTAAAATATAAGAAGACTTCAAAATAACCTCAGAACTCTTTATGTTGAACACAGTAAATGCCGACAACAAGCATATAACCCTAAATTTTACGCTTAGGCCTGGCGCCAGTGCTGACAAAAGTTGAAATATCTCAACTTTCGATTTTATGGTGCCAATACCCGCCAGTGAACGCCATGCTACTAGCGCTAGTTTTTTCAAGTGTTTACAGTTGCATTTTCACTGGCGCTAGTCGGTTGGCGCCACTAATCATTGCGTGTGTAAACAAGAGTTAAAAGATCGCAACTGTCGATTTTCTGGCGCCAATAACCGCCAGTAATCGCCATACTACTAGCGCCAGTTTGTATAAAGTGTTTACACTTGAATTTTTACTGGCGCTAGTCGAATGGCGCCACTAATCATTGCGTGTGTAAACGCCGTTTAAGAATAAAATACGGGTTCTAAGCCGGGAGCTCCGCGAGGGGAGCGGGGCGGGGGGGTATTCGAGGGCGATGGGGCTGACGACACGCGGTGGGAAGGGGTTTTTTGGCGCGCAAGTCGGGCATGCTTACGTGTAGGGGTCCGCGGGGAGAGGCGTACCACGGTAGGGCCCGCGAGCGTCACGCTTGCACGTCGTGTTCTATCTCTCTTTCTCCCGTTCGCGTTCTCTCTCTCGCTCCAACTCGCCTGTGTTGCACGTTCGCGTTCTCCCCCTCGCTTGCCTTCCCGCCTACGTCACCGTTCGCGTCTTCTCCGTCGCTCGCTCGCTTGCTCGCGTATCTCTTCGCGGTCTCTCTACCCCCCGTTCGCTTTCGCGTTCTCCCTCACTCGGTAAAGGACATTATCGCAACATATTTAAATAAGGAATAGAGGAGGATGTGGAAGAAAAATAAATTTAAATTTTTTTGCCATTTTACACATTTATTTATTCATTAACTTACTACATCATATCTTTCTATCAACGCATCACGCATAATTTCGTCCAGAGCATACGCTAATAGTTCGCAATCTATAATTGAATTTTGATTGTAAACTTCGCGCAAGATTTTAGCGGCGTCATATTTTTCGGTAATACAATTTTTTTGTGAAATAGTTGCAAAATCATTAAATTTCACATTTACCTAACGCGTATGCTGAGATAGCTTGAAGTATACATGCTCGACACATTGTTCGAGCTCAAACAAAAATAATATAGTTGCTGGTTTTATGTACAAGAATGTATCGTTTAACGTAAGTTTTACAACATTGGCGTCACGTATTTTAACGAGTTCTATAACTAGATCTCGAATAGACAGCGACGAAGGCGTGGTTGACTGCATGAGTTGCTGGATATCCATGCGTCTTTCGGTGATCGTTGTCCACGTTTTATGGGGCAGCGCGATCCGATTTCCTCGGTTGTCACCAAGAATCAATTCTACAAAAGAATTGTGTGCAGGTCTCACGCTGATCCCAATGTCCAAATACTTATAAGCTGTTGGTGTCAGGGCAAATCGTCTGCCCAAGATACGAGGCGTATAACGAGGTTCCGATTTGAAACTGTATAAAAATGAAATAGATAAATGATATATGGAAAAATAGGTTTTGAAAAAGTTTATGCAAAATAATACTTACGTATTACGCTGTTTTGATAGAGTTTTACGAGGAATCGGCACGTAATAATTCATACTTGTGCTAATACTGTTGCCGCTGTTGCTGCTGCTTCCATCAGCGGAATACATTTTTTCTCTCAGTTACAAGAAGTGGACTGTTGATACAAGCGGCTGATACAAGACTGACCGATCGTATAAAAAATTAACCGAGCGTATACGCGGCAACACCCGCCCACTTTTTTAAAACTATGACGTGGTGGGGAGGGATTAATGCTTCTAGAACGTATTCTGAGAAAAGCTGTTTATCAAGGTTTCGGGCGTGCATGTTGAGACATGTTCTCGCGGCGCCATTTGGTTAGAGAGGCCTGCACTTGGACACGGTACATTTGGACACAGTTTATTTGGACACGGTCATTTGGACACGATCTATTGGACACCGTTCGTTTGAACACCGTTCATTTGGACACCGTTTATATGGACACCGTTCATTTGGACACGAAAATACGCGACCTGTGCACTTGGACACGAGAATGCGCGAAATGTTCACTTGGACACGAAAATGCGCGGCCTGTGCAGTTGGACACGAGAATACGCGACTTGTGCACTTGGACACGAAAATGAACGACCTGTGCACTTGGACACGAAAATGCGCGACCTGTTCACTTGGACACGAAAATGCGCGGCCTGTGCAGTTAGACACGAAAATGCGCGACCTGTTCACTTGGACACGAAAATGCGCGGCCTGTGCAGTTAGACACGAAAATGCGCGACCTGTTCACTTGGACACGAAAATGCGAAATAACTCGATGATAAATATGTCGCAGCCACATG
The DNA here is from genome assembly GCA_030770355.1 of Harpagoxenus sublaevis. Classification (NCBI taxonomy): domain Eukaryota; kingdom Metazoa; phylum Arthropoda; class Insecta; order Hymenoptera; family Formicidae; genus Harpagoxenus; species Harpagoxenus sublaevis. Next base: position 44,599 of record JASTWR010001011.1, on the reverse strand, counting down.
GTGTACACACACACACACACGCGGGGGGGTGCAAGGGGGGGCCTTCGGCCCCCCCTCCCGCATCCCCTCCGCCGGTAGGCAGGGTGGACCTCGCTTAATATCTCGTGTCCAACTGCACAGGCCGCGCATATTCGTGTCCAAGTGAACAGGTCGCGCATTCTCGTGTCCAAGTGCACATGTCGTTCATTTTCGTGTCCAACTGCACAGGCCGCGTATTTCGTGTCCAAGTGAACAGGTCGCGCATTTTCGTGTCCAAGTGAACAGGTCGCGTATTCTCGTGTCCAACTGCACAGGCCGCGCATTCTCGTGTCCAAGTGCACAGGTCGCTCATTTTCGTGTCCAAGTGCACAAGTCGCGTATTTTCGTGTCCAAATGAACGGTGTCCATATAAACGGTGTCCAAATGAACGGTGTCCAAACGAACGGTGTCCAATAGATCGTGTCCAAATGATCGTGTCCAATTGAACGGTGTCCAAATGTACCGTGTCCAAGTGCACCTCTCCCATTTGGTTGTGGCGTCGCGTATTACAGAAGCGAGCTTCGATGTGCGGCTGCTAGAAGTTATAAAACAAATAGCGTCTCACATACGAAGCATTGTTTAGGCGGATTGACAGAACTTCTCTGTTGTGGTCGCGAGCAATGAGAAGGATGCTTCGGCGGATGCGGTCAAGAGGACCCTCCTAGGTGTAATTGATCCAGTGATTGACAAGATCATAGTCAAAAATGTTAGAGAAGCCAAGAATGGCAAGGTTGTGGTTCAGGCGCACTCGAGATCGGATGTCGATAGGATTATATCCAATAAGAAAATCAGGGATAAAGTTCTTACGGCTGCCCTTCCAGCTGACAAAAGACCGAGGCTGATCCTGTTTGACGTGCCCAAGAAAATGGAAATAGAAGGCATTGAGCGCGCCATGATTAGGCAAAACCCTGAACTGGCGGTTTTGGATGAAAAATCCCTTAGGAAGGAATGCGAATTTCGCTTTAAGATGGGAAGGAGAGACTTGGATACGGTCAATTGAGTGATCGAAGTATCACCGGACGTAAGACGCAGATTCATAAACGCGTCGAGGATATATGTCGGCTCGGCGGCGCTGCAGGGTGCTCGACTTCGCATCGCTCACGAGATGCTACAGGTGTCTTGACCTGGGGCATGTGGCGAGGCATTGCAGAGCTGAAGAGGAGGTCTGCAACCACTGTGGTCTGGATGGCCATCGGCGAGATAAATGTCCGAGCTTGGCAAAACCGAAGGCATGTGGACTTTGCAGAAGACGTGGGCGCCCGCACAACCATGCGCTGGAGGACAAAAATTGTCCCTCCTACGCCATTGCCAGAATGAGGTATGAAAGGTCTATTGATTATGGTTAGTAGGAACGCTCTGGATGTCTCGAGTATGAATGTTGTACAGTGCAATTGTCAAAGAGCGTATGCGGTAATGTGTGATCTGGGTGAGGTGTTGTGTGAGCGTCGTGTGAGTGTGGCACTGCTGCAGGAACCGTATGTGAGGGAAGGGCGAGTAGTGGGACTCCCCCTAAGGATGGATGTGATAGTGAGTGAGAGTGAGAATGTTAAAGCAGCAGTGGTGGTGAATGATTCCAATCTCAACGTGATGTGTGTAAGGGAGTGTACGAATGAGTATGGTGTGTGTGTATGACTAAAAGGGGACTTTGGTGAGATGTATGTGGTGTCCGTGTACTGCCGGTTCGGTGAGGATATCGAACCGTACCTGGCCTACATGTACAGCGTGCGAATGGTAGTCCAGGGAAAACGTGTGTTGATTGGAATGGATGCGAATGCCATCTCCCCTTTGTGGTATAGCAAAGGTGGCGGTGGCGGCAAAGAGAGTGAAATGCGTGGCAGAGTGCTTGAGGAGTGGATAATTGCGAATAGTATGACTGTGCTGAATGAGCCGAGCGAGAGTTACACATTTAGCTGACCCAATGGGGAAAGCGATATTGATGTGACTCTTGTAAACGATGCGTTTGCGGGGTGCCAGTTTGAATGGGAAGTGAAGAGCGACTGGGGTATCAGCGATCACAATGTGTTGCTGATACGTATACTGTATGGTGAGAATTCTGAGACAAATGAGGTTGCGTGCAAGTGGGTGTGTAAGGACGTAGACTCGGAAGGATATATGAGCGATCTGAGAGAGTGTGCGTCGGAGGAAGGAGCGACAGTGATGGATGAGAAAGATGCGGATATATTGGCAGAGCGAGTAACATCGTGGATCCTGAGGGTGAATGATAAAAGAATGAAAAGGTATACGTGTAGGAATAAATGGAAGCTTGTATGGTGGACGGTTGAGTTGGAGCGTATGAAGAAGAATGTCAGAAAATGTAGGCGTGCCTACCAACGAATGCGGAAGAGAGGCAGAGAGTCGGAGGAGTGTTTGAATGCCTATAGGTGTGCTGTGAGCCTATACAAGAGAGAGATGTGGAGAGTGAAAGAGGAAAACTGGGGCCAGTTTGTGCGTGAGAAAGGAAATCAGGATCCGTGGGGCAATGTGTATAAAGTGTGTTTGGGAAAGTATGGACGTGTTAGGCTGAGTGGTATGAAGGTGGGTGAGAGGACAACGAGTACGTGGAAAGAAAGTGTATGTGCACTACTGGATCGCTTCTTCCCAGCTGCGGAAATGGAAGTTGAGCGAATGGCAGCGAATGAATCTAGGGAGATTGAGAGATCGTTTGACTGGGATGAGGTGGATAGTGCGGTGAAAGAGATGAAAGTGGGAAAAGCACCTGAGTTGGATGGGATAAGTGTAGAAATGGTACGAGCGGTTTGGCGAGCGATTCCAGAATGGTTGAAAAGAGTGTATGATGTGTGTTTGAGTACAACGCGTTTTCCTATGGCATGGAAGACTGCGAGAGTGATTGTGCTGCTAAAGTGCCCGGAGAAGGTGAAATCGGACCCTGGATCGTATCGGCCGATCTGCCTGTTGTCTGTGCTTGGGAAAGTGCTGGAACATATGATGGTGAAAGGGCTTGGTAGGTTGATGAATGGTAGAATGTGTGATGCACAGCACGGGTTTGTGAGGGGTCGATCGACGGAGTGCGTGGAACCGTGTGCGTGAGTGTGTGAATGGATCAGAAAAGAAGTACGTGATTGGTATATTTGTGGATTTTCAGGGTGCGTTTGACAACTTAAAGTGGAACCGTGTGCTTGAGAGACTGCGTGAGGTGGGGTGTGAGGAGATTGGGTTGTGGGAGAGTTATTTTGATGAAAGACGAGTGTATATGACTGGTGTGACTAAGACGGTATGGAAGAAGGTCCGGCGGGGCTGCCCGCAGGTTTCCATCGGTGGCCCCGATATATGGGATCATCTGATAGATCTGCTGCTGTGGCGGCTCCGTGAGCTCGGATATGATCTGACTGCGTATGCAGACGATCTGTTCGTGCCTGTCGAGGGACAGAGCCGAGTGGACCTGGAGAGAAAGGGGACCGAGTGTACGAGCATTGTGAGTGAATGGGGTGTGAATGTGGGAGTGAAGGTGTCCGAGAGCAAAACGGTGACCATGCTCATGAAGGGCAGGCTCTCGGGCGCGAGTCATCCAAGTGTTTATGTTAATGGGAAACTAGTAAAATATGTGTATTGTGTTAAGTATCTGGGTGTATGGGTGGTTGAGCGAATGAGCTTTAAGCCGCACCTGGAGTGTCTGAGGAAAAAGTGTGCGAATGTGGTGGGTAAGCTGCGCCGCGTGATGAGGTGTGAATGGGGTCTGCTTAAAAGAGCGTTGTGTGTGATTTATAAGGGACTGTTTGCTGCATGAGTGATGTATGGTGCGAGTGTATGGTATGAAGGAATGAAATTTAAGTATGCGCGAGAAATGATAAACAGGTGCCAGAGAGTAGCTCTGAGCGCCTGTTTGAATGTGTGCAGAACAGTCTCCACGGAGGTCATGCAGGTTCTGATGGGTGGTCTTCCGTGGGATCTGGAATGTGTGAGAAGGGGTGTGTGCTACAAGATTAAGAATGGACTGAGGATGAGTGAAGATGATATTGTGAGCAACCGTGAGATGAGCGAAAGAGACGTGGATGAGTGTATGGACTTAGTGAGTGCGAGATTGTATGATGTATGGCAAGAGCAATGGAATAAAAGTGAAAATGGAAGAGTGACGTATAGTTTTATACGGAATGTAAGGTTCGCGGAGCAATGTAGAGATTTTGAGCCGAGCTTGTGGTTGGGATACATCCTGACTGGGCACGGCAGCATGAATGCCTTTTTGTATGAGCGTAGTTTGGCTGAGCTGAGAAATGTGCGTGTGGAGCAGAATGCGAGGACTAAAAGCATGTTATGACTGAATGCGACTTTTATGAGGATGTGAGAAACTTGGATGAGTAGGGTGTGCTGGTGCGTGAGGATGGTAGCGTGGATGTAAGTAACGTGTTGGAATGTAAGGAAAGATATGAGAGTCTGAGCAGGTTTGCGGCTTGTGTGTTTCAGAGAAGGATGAGAATGAGTGTGTGAATGGGTTGAATGAAAAATGGTGGGAAACTGGGCTGGTTGAAAGGCTATGCCGATTCCAGTTCTAGACCTTTGGAGAGTAGCGTCTCCACATACCTGAGGCGCTGGCTCCCCAGTGTCGGGATGTAGGAAGACCGAACT
>JASTWR010001011.1:0-37500 GCA_030770355.1 Harpagoxenus sublaevis | reverse complement strand
TGCAACATCCCTCCCCCTTTGGGAAGAGACAAACTACGGTTCGGAGTTTCTTGTACTCCATTACAAATTCCTTATTTTACCTTAATTCTATAGAAGTGGTATCATTTTTATTATTTTCTTTTACATTTATCTTATGGGCTAATACAACATCGCATCATTTAGTGTGCGCGGTTCGGCGCTCGCTCGTTTTTTCGTTTTATTACGTATACAATTATTCCTATCGTGCTTATTATTATCGCAATAGTAATACTAGATCCTACCGGATAAATAAAATATTTATTAATTCTAGCTGCTCATGTATGAGGCGTTCGTCGTCGGCATCCATTGTGCCGAACAACGTTTTGCTGATCGTTCCAATCGCGTTTATAAATCCTCGTTTATTATCGGTTGCTTTTTATATAGTTTGTAATTGCATTAATAATTGCGTTAATTTTTTTGTTCTCTATCGTACTTAAAATATTTTTGCATATTTGCTGAGTGTCGATCGCGAGTATGTGTTTACATAATTCGTCGGTTTGCTGCAAAAATTCTTGTAGTTGGTGGGTAATTCACCATTGCAATCTACATTTTACACTGGCGACGTGCGATTCATGTATTCGCACGTACTGGTTACGTGCTTCGCGTAAGGGTGCGTTTGTAAGTGGTATAGTCGACCGTGATCATCCCTTCCGCGGCATGAGAAGACCGGCGGGCAAGCACCCCCGCCCCGTTACGAGGAGCCTCAGGTGTACCCTTTGAGGATCCTACGGGTGACCCTGGACGTAACTAACCCTGGCCGGAGGGTCGTAAACCTAATTTGGTGAGTACCTTATTTCTTATTTATTTTTTAACTTATTCCTATTTTCATGCTCTATTACTCTATCTATGCCTTACGTTAAAATTAATTATCTTTGCTGATTCGGTTTTTTGACTTAGTGTTCAATAAAGGCTTTTATTCTATTTACATGCACTTTTATGTTTTATCGTCCCATTTTGAGGGTGTAATTGACCTCAGAATTCTTTTCGATTATTGTGTATGGACCTATCGGTGGAAAAATTGAGATCTCAAAAATGGCAGGGTGGATTCGTCCCCCCCCCCCCCCCCTAGGGCGGATCCGTCACACTGCATTTTTAATACTAATACGTATAGCTGATCCTGAAAAATGATAGAATACATTTTAATAATTGTTTTTTAAGAAAAAAGTATAAAAATTTATTTTTTAAAATTTTTATGCAAAACATTATTAAAAAAGTGAGCAAGTAGAAACTTGCACATTGTTTTCTCATAGTTTTTAAGTGAGCCAGTAGAAACTTGCACATTGCTTTCTCATAATTTTTAAGTGAGCCAGTAGAAACTTGCACATTGCTTTCTCATAATTTTTAAGTGAGCAAGTAGAAACTTGCACATTACTTAATCAACATTTTATTTTGCTCATAAATCTTCCTCTATGAAGAAGCCAAATTTTTTCTTTGATATATAATTATTATTAAATATTTATTAATTTGGCTTCCTCATAGAGGAAGCTTTATGAGCGAAATAAAATGTTGATTAAGTAATGTGCAAGTTTCTACTTGCTCACTTAAAAATTATGAGAAAGCAATGTGCAAGTTTCTACTGGCTCACTTAAAAACTATGAAAAAGCAATGTGCAAGTTTCTACTGGCTCACTTAAAAACTATGAGAAAGCAATGTGCAAGTTTCTACTGGCTCACTTAAAAACTATGAGAAAACAATGTGCAAGTTTCTACTTGCTCATTTAAAAACTATGAGGAAGCAATGTGCAAGTTTCTACTTGCACACTTAGAAACTATGAGGAAGCAATGTGCAAGTTTCTACTTGTACACTTTAAAGCTATGAGGAAGCAATGTGCAAGTTTCAACTTGCACACTTTAAAGCTATGAGGAAGCAATGTGCAAGTTTCTACTTGCACACTTAAAAGCTATGAGGAAGCAATGTGCAAGTTTCTACTTGCACACTTAAAAGCTATACGGAAGCAATATGCAAGTTTCTACTTGCTCACTTTTTTTATTATCCTAAAAAATCATTTTTTGAAGTCTCAATTATTAAGACTTCAGATGTTCTAACTGCAATTAAAAAATTAGCCCTTTTGCAAAAAGACTAGCCTTTTTGCAAAAGGCCGCCCTTTTGCGAAACACTGATCGTTTCCCAATAAAACTGAACGCACTTTAGGCTTTTTGGCATACATTGGCTGATGCTAGGCTAGACACTTACGTCAGTTTTATTTTAAAAAAACGATCAATGCTTTTGCAATAGAGCGCCCTTTCGCCCTCTCTCTCTTTCTCTCTCTCTCTCTCTCTCTCTCTCTCTCTCTCTCTCTCTTTCTTTTTCTCATTTGAAATTTTGGAGAATTTGTACATATATCAAAGCTTTATAAAGCTGGGTCTAATCAACCAAACCATAATGAATTATATATGAAATAAGGGTAGAAAAAACTGAAAAATATATTAGAATCAAAAAAATTGCTAATAATTAACACTAAATTGTCAAAAAATATCAATTTATGAAAAGTCTCAATTGTTGAGACTTGGGATGTAGCCCTTAAAAGTTAAACTTTAAAATTTTAGTAATTTTTTTAATTCTACTATATTCTTTAGTCTCTTCTACCCTTATTTTATATATAATTCTTTAAGATTTGGTTGATTAGTTTTTAATTTAACCCTATATCTCAATATTTGCATAAGTTAGAGCAACTTGGGACATTTCTAAAATAAAAAGTAGACATTAAAAATTTATAGTAAAATCATAGTTTTATTGCACATTGTAAGTATACATTTAAAAAATATAGTTTTATAAGTATTATTATTTTTTAATTATATTCATCAATATAATTAAAAACCAGACCAGTTTTCTCCACATGAGAGACATCAATTCTCAACTTCTCATGCAGGAGGTGCAGTTTTAAATATAAAATTTGCACACTTTTTAATTATATTGTTAATTTTTCTAATTCTATTATATTCTTTAGTTTATTATATTCTAATTAAGACTTTTCATAAATTAATGTTTTTGGACAATTTAGTATTAATTATTGGCAATTTTTCTAATTTGATTATATTTTTTCAGTATTTTCTACTTTTATTTCATATATAAATCTTTAAGGTTTGGTTGATTAGTTTTTGAGTTAAAGGCATATAAAATTTCTGGGAATCCGTGCATACATAAAAGCCTTATAAAGCTGAGTCTAATCAACCAAATCTTAAAGAATTATATATGAAATAAGAGTAAAATAAATTGTCAAAAAATATCAATTTATGAAAAGTCTCAATTGTTGAGACTTGGGATGTAGCCTTTAAAGGTTAAAATTTTAAGATTTTAGCAATTTTTTTAATTCTACTATATTCTTCAGTATTTTCTACTTTTTTTCATATATAATTCTTTAAGATTTAGTTGATTAGTTTTTGAGTTAAAGACATTTAAAATTTCGGGGAATCCGTCCATACATAAACATGAATCTAATCAACCAAATTTTAAAGAATTTTATATGAAATAAAGGAAGAAAAGACAGAAGAATATAATAAAATTAGAAATAGCCAAATATTTCAAAACTTACAAAAGTTAGAGCAATCAAAGGCATTTCTTAAAAAATTCAAAATTTTATAAAGAAAGAAGCCCTTTACCAATTATCGCTAAATTCAATTCCATCTTTCCTTAAATAATACTTTATCAATTTAAAAAAAATTTAGCCCTATATCTCAATATTTGCATAAGTTAAAGCAACCAGGGACATATCTAAAAAAATTAAAAATTAAAAAAAAAAAGAACCCTTTTACCGATTATCGCCAAATTCAATATCAACCTTTCTTAAATGATACTTTATTGATTAAAAGAAAAATCGGCCCGATATCTCAATATTTGCTGAAGTTAATGCAACCACGAACATTTCTAAAAAACTCAATTTTTTTTTAAAGAACCCCTTTACCGATTATCGCCAAATTTAATACCAACCTTCCTTGAATGATACTCTATCGATTAAAAAAAAAACAACCCAATATCTCAATATTTGCGGAAGTTAAAGCAACCACGGACATTTCTAAAAAAATTCAAAAATTCTTTTAAAAAGAACCCCTTTACCGATCATTGCCAAATTCAATACCAACCTTCCTTGAATGATGCTCTATCGATTAAAAAAAAAACAGCCCGATATCTCAATATTTGCGGAAGTTAGAGCAACCACAGACATCAAATCTGCACACACACACACACACACACACACACACACACACACACACACACACACACACACACACACACACATACGGACTTTTTTTTTAATGCAATTTTTCGACGTTTTAGAACATTCTGAACACATTGGCAGCGTCAACTAAAAAAAAATTTTTTTCACGAAAACAAAGCTTCCTCTATGAGGAAGCAAAATAATTGTTAATAATTGTTAATAATTATTAATTGTTGTTCTTCTTCAACCAGTTGTTTAACGTGGTTCTCCGGACATCGAATTGTTTTGAAGCTGCGTAAGCGCTCATTTTATCTTTTTTCACCGCAAGAACTGCCTACGTGAGTTTCTCCTTGTCGACGGGAGTCGTTTTGCGACGATACGTGCGTACCATTATTTCCCTGCAATGTACCTACTAACAATGACGCACGTGCAACACAGGGAAACCTAACCTAACATCGCCGTGAGCTGAAGTCGTGCGCCCGGCGCGCCACAGTGACGAGACTGCCGAATCCGCCCGCAGTGCTTACTGACGAATTAGCCCTAAACACAAGTTTCAGGTTTGATCGCCCACGAAATATTAGACATAAACGATAATGAAAAAACTACACTGGATTCGTGTTCAGCATGCATTACTCTTTATAATCACGTACCTGGAGATTTGGAGAGCAAATATTATTGCAGATATTACAAAATTTCCACGCGCAGAAAATTTCACTTTCACCTTCCGAAAACACGTTTGCCCTCGTAAAAATCATAACACGGCAGGTAACCTGCCGAAACTCCGTTGGTCACATGGGTACCATAAGATGCGTTTACAATGTTAATAGCGAGATCGCACAATATACAGGTTCCGAGATATTTGATTTGACGATTTCATCCTCTGGACGGTCTCGCCCGGGTCTCCCCTACTGTCTTTCGACGTCCGTGTTATCTCTCTTATCCTTCTCTATTCCATTGATGTCGGCGGGTACGTACCGACTTAGCGCGTCAGCGTTTCTGTTCGCTTGACCGGCCTTGTGCACGATTGTGTAGTCATATTCTTTTAATTTTAGCCTCCATCGAATCAATCATGATCCCGGGTCATTGACATTGAATAACCACACTAAAGACTTGTGATCCGTTACTATTGTGAATATTGTCCCGTATAGGTATGGTCGGAAGTGTTTCACCGCCCATACTATAGCTAATAACTCTTTTTCTGTCGTGCTATAATTCATTTCCGCTTTGTTTAATACTCGGCTAGCATACACCACGGGTTGATCTTCACCGATCTTCCCCTGTGATAGTATCGCTCCGATTGCGTAATTTGACTCATCGGTCGTCACTATAAACTCTTGCTCAAAATCCGGGTATTTTAATACCGGTGCTGTAATGAGCTTTCCTTTCAATATATCGAAAGCGTTTTGCTGCTCTTGTGTCCATACAAATTTTACATCTTTTTTCGTTAGTTTAGTTAGTGGTTTAGCAATCGCTGAAAAATCTTTTATAAATCTTCGATAATATCCAGCTAAACCTATAAACGACTGAATATCTTGTACTTTGGCGGGTGTTTCGAATCTCTTTACGGCCTCTAGTTTCGTCGGGTCCGGCGAGATTCCATTCTCAGTTATCACATGTCCGAGATATGTGACCTCCTTACGAAGGAATTCACACTTGTCGGGCTGTAATTTCAGATTATACTTTCGCAGTCTCTTCAAAACTTCTATGAGCCTCTTATTGTGCTCTTGTAGACTTGCTCCATATACTGTGATGTCATCTAAATACACGAGACATTTTAATCCTAGTAAGCCGGCCAATACTGCGGTTATCGTTCGTTGAAATGTTGACGGGGCATTCTTTAACCCGAAAGGCATTCTATTGTACTCATAATGCCCGTATGGTGTGGAGAATGCAGTTTTATCTTTATCGCTCTCGTCCATCGGAATTTGGTGGTATCCCGAGGCGAGATCTAAGGTCGTAAAGTATTTTGCATTCCTCAGCTGATCTAGGATGTCTGTTATGTTTGGTATCGGGAAAGAGTCTCTTATCGTCAAATCATTTAACTTGCGAAAGTCTATTACAATTCTTAGTTTTCGCTTTCCGGATGCATCTGTTTTCTTAGGCCCCACCAGCAACGGCGCGTCCCATTGGCTAGTGCTGGGCCGGATAATTCCGTTCTTTAACATTTCTCCTACTTGCCGATTAACTTCGTGTTTGTGTTTTTCTGGCAAGCGGTACGGTCGAACGTTGACCGGTGCGCTATCCGCCTTCGTTGTAATCTGATGCGCGACGATATCGGTGCACGTCAGCGGTTCTCCTTCTAAGTGCAGTACGTCGCTAAAATCTCGGCAGATTTCTACTATTGATTTCTTTTCTTCTTCGTTTAGATGTTGCGTGCGTAGTAATTTCTTTACTCTCTCGCTACGCGGTATTGACTCTTTCTTATTTTCTATTTGAACCGTATTTATTTTTGTTGGTCCAACCTGGCTGAGTTCTTCTATTTTCATTTGAGGCATCAGCAATTCTACCGTCCTTTCGGTAGTATTTAGTATGCTTACTGGACATAAGAAATTTTCCGGTTGTACTAGGCAGTTGCCTATAAAGACTCCGGGTGCAGTTTCCTTTGCTCGTATTACGCCTATGCCGTTTTTATCCGTAGCGACCTGTATAATGTTTCGCTACGTGGTTTAAGAGTCAGCCGTTTGTAAGGATACAGTCTCAGAATATTTTGACCTATGGTGATTTGATTTGTTTTATAGCTGTAAGAAGCTTGGTGTTTTTTAATAAAATCGACTGCTAATATTCCCTCGTAGTCGATCGGAAAATCATCCTTGACCACATACATTGTATGCTCGATTTGTCGGTCTTTTAAATTAATCGTGGCGTTAATCTTTCCAAGCGTACGCGCTTCATGGCCTGTTACGCCTGTAATAGTTATTTTATCATCTTCTATGAGTGTTCCTTCTTTCAGATACTTTATTTTTATTATCGAAATTTGCGCTCTTGTATCGAACAGTAAGCTCGCTTTTTCTTCGCTTTGCTTCTTTCATTGGTACAATGACTAAATCTAGTCCTGCATGTTCTCACGGCTTATCTGCCATATGAGAAATCTGGGATTCGATTGTCAGTCGACGCGGCTTTGTCTCGCCTTTGTCTTCCTCATCGCTACTCGGCGGGGACTTATTACGCGTTTTCTTTTTAAATGCGTTCGCGCTGTAATAATTATTTTTCCCTCGCGCTCTATCCTGTCTTTCGGGATTAATTCGTTCCCTTCTCGGTTTACCATTGAGCAGCCAACAATTTTCGCGTAAGTGACCGGGTTTCTTACAATAATTGCAGTATTTTTCCACGGTGTTAACGCGGGATGTTCTATCGGGTTTTGGTAATGGGAATCGGTTAGTGTAACGGCCAGTACGGCATTCGCGTCCGTGATGTCCGTACTTGCCGCATTTATAACATTCAATTTTTCCCGATTTATTTTCGCGCGTTTGCGGGGAGTAAAAACTATTTCGAAAACGCGGCGGATTTCCGCTCGGTCCGATTACTTTTTCTTCCGCGCTCGCACCTGCTATTGCTTCCTGCAAAGTAGCGAAATGCTGCGCTCGAACGATTAGTTTTATTTCGTCCCGTAATCCCAATTGAAAATTTTGTAACGCTTGCTGCTGTATGGTTTGTAATATCGTACGCTTGCTTTTGACCGTATGGACTTTTCCCTCGATCATTGAATCATAAAGTTCCATTGCCAGATTATCGGCTCTTAGACCGAACGCTCTTGCGCTTTCTCCAGGCATTTGTTTTAGTGTGTTGAAGTCTAATTGTAAATGTGTCGTACTCTTTCGGCTTAGGTAACTGACTTCTAACCAGAAGGTCCAAACTCCCCTCTTAGAAAGAAGGAGACAATTTTCAGCGCCACCATGGTCGTGACCCGGAAGTAATGAACTAAAATGGATCACGTTACGAAAAGTGGGGAGCTAGCGCCATATTGAAATTTATATATGCTTCTATAAATATACTAAACAGTCATAAATTTCTGAGCGATATGTTAACTCGTGTTATTTGCATTATTTAAAATTACATAAAAAATAGTCCATACGAAGTATTTTAGTTAACAAAGAATTAAAATACTTTTGTATAGACTATTTATTTTATGTAATCTTAAATAATACAAATAACAACAAAAGTTAACAACATCGCTCAGAAATTTATAGCATTCTAATCTCTAATGTATTTTCTACAATTAATATTATTTTAAAAACAAAATTTAAAGTCGTTTTCTATTTTTTATTAATCTTTATTTTGCAAAGATGTACCTGTTACATATATACTTTTGAATTTGTCGATAAGTTTCGCATACAATTTCGTATACACATATAGTCATATATAATAATATATAATATACATATAAATACAGAATGTTAAATATACCTACGTAAGAATAAAACATAAGATAATAAATAAAATTTCTCTTATTATTATATAGTCATATATGTATAATAATATATAAATACAATATACAGCATACATATAAAGCATACGGACCATTCAAAGACAATCTTGAAGGCATGTTTAAAAAAAATATTTTTTTCAGATAAATGACTCATCAGAGTAAAGAAATCCTACATATTACATCTACAATATGTACAATAAATTTAACACACTTCAAAACCAAAAATTGTTAAAGAAATAAAACTGTTTTTTGAATTTACAATTAAAGTTGCGTCCGTTGTCTAGTAAAATTTCTATACTTTCCTACATTTTCTTTCCGTTTACACATGTCGTTTTTATAGTGTTCACGCATTCGTTTCAATTCAAACATATCTTGTACTATATCATACCGCAAGTTATCTACATTATTATTATTTATTAATGCATTCTTTTTTTCACACCAACATACAATAGTTTTCGCCGCAATTACACGTACTATTATGCTAAATATGTCGACATGGTGTTCGACACACTTATGCCAATTCATATTAACATTCCAATTTTTAAAATGTTGTAAGAGCATTTCAAGGATATCGCGTTGATAAGCTCTCGTTTGTAGTAATTTATTAATGCTACATATAATTTGTTTAATGCAAATTAAAAAATCACTACTTTTAAAACTATTTTCACATTCCGAACAATCATTAACTTTTTTAAGAATTGACTTAGTAATTTCTTGTGGATATTGTAATAATAACGCCACAATTGATTTATCGGCAACAACGTCAGTAACTAAATGAAACTGTTCGTCATAACAATCGTCGTTGAGATCATCATGCACTTCAACGTTTGAGACATTATCTTTCAAACACTCTTCTAGTGAAAATAACAAAAAGTCATCAGTCATTTCGCAATTACCACCAATTATTGAAATGGACTTCATGTTACTCACCAGCAGAGTAATAAAGGAGTCTTCAAACTGTCGAGTCTTCAAACTGTAGGATTAATATTGCGGACAGCGTGACTCCTAATTTGTCCAAAAAAGAGTGACTGTAAAAAGGACGGGTTTTTCGCCCCTTTTGCGGCCCTCGATTTCGGGATCGATTCATACCCAAATCAACTCCTTATGATAAGATATTAATAGAAAAAAAGTTTCAACTTGAGGTGACATTTAGTTTTAGAGATATGAGAGTTCAAAGTTATACTATATACGGGCGTTCCATTTAACTTGATTCTGCCTAATATCTTGGGATATAAGTATCCATATAAGCATTGGAAAGAAATGTTTTAGAAAGGTCTTGAATATTTTCGAAAGGGATAATTGTACCAATTCACTATCCCCCTCCCCCCTCTTTCCCCATGTGAGGGAGGGGGAAGGACCCAAACGGAGAATATCAAATGGGGACCACTATTTGTAATTACAAATGCGGATTAGATGACACGAAACACATTGCAATCGGATGAAATGAGTAAATACTTTTTCACTTTATTTTACGGTCACCAGATGTTTCTACTGATTTTTTTCTAGGGTAAAAGCACCAAAACTTTGATATAATTAGTAGAACATACAAATTAAACTTTTAAAGCTCTGTAAAAAACGGCCGTTTCGCTTCGTATTTTAATATATAACTTTTATTGTCAAAGAGTTATCTATGACTATAAAAAACAAAAAAATGACTATAAACTATAAGTTATCGATGACTATAAACAGGGTTCATCTTTAGATTCATTATCTAATACAAAAACACTTTAAAACGCTAAAATGAAACAGCATATTCCGAAATAAGTTAGTTTTTTTAAAACTTTGACCTCTCATATTACCAAAACTAAATGTCACCTCAAGTTGAAACTTTTTTTCTATTAATATCTTACCATAAGGAACTGATTTGCATATGATTTGATCCCGAAATCGAGGGCCGCAAAAGGGGCGATTTTTACAGTCACTCCTTTTCTAACGGATCTTGATTGCACAAACGTGTATTTAATATATTAAAATCTAATTTTTCATTAATAATTTTCCACATTTTTTGAAACCCATAAAGTGGAAATCCAGTTAGATAAAGTTGGAACCGATTTAACAATTGTACGCGAAACCTTTTCTACATGGTTCATATTTTGCAGTACACTTTTCGTACTCACCCAAAACGCATGATGTGCACTATCTTTATGCATCGCAGTTGGTTATATTCATCATTCTTTCTATCGTCTCCATTCACTGAGTCAAATAAATCATTAAAAAAGTTCACTATTTTCGCTGTTGGAATTCCCTCTTCAATATCTATTTTCAATTCTTTGTCGTCTACGGAAACAATACCTGTAACAAGCGTAAATATATATGCGTGTATGAACAAAACAGATTTTATTTACTTCTTATTATTGTAATCCTTTTGTTATTGTGCAAGTACTTACATTTCGATTTTGTCACTGTTTCGATAAAACTCGCCATAGTTCCACTGAGAACTTGAGCAGCGTGTTTTACACGCATCTTCTTTATTTTATTTTTCATTACATGTTCTTGTGTCAATTTCTTCAGTTGTGGTCAAATTATATTCAGACTTTTATCTATTAACCATGCTCTTTTAATAACATTCCACGAAGATTCTGTTTCTATGAAAAATTTCAGAAAAAAAAATTATGAACCACTATTAATCATAAATAAGACACTGCATATACATATGTAAAAAATTATTTCAAACTTACCGATCATGTCATCACGTCCAATGGCTTTTAACCAGGCTTCTGCGTTAACAGAATCTTTTGGAAGCACATGGGATGGAATTCTAGAGGATGATGTACATCCTGACACACAGCACTTATATACCATCTTAATTTTCTAAAATTATGTAAAAACAAACACTCTTAAACACTAAAAATTATGTGTATGCAGTGTACATTAAGTTTTTGTGTGCATTTATACATATACGAGTATATATATATATGTAAGCCTGACGCCTTATCAAACTTGGTCACGTTGACGTCTACGGCACTGACTACGTCAGGCACGTGACCAAGAGATACTCATTATAAACACAGAGCGCTGGCAGCGAGGGACTCGCTGCCAAGCCGCCCAGCGGAGGGGGCATTCGCTGGTTAGCCGTCTCACGGCATAGTCGTTCGCTATAAAGCTAGAATTATACAGCTAGAACGAGATACCGACAATTGTGTTGATTCAGGTGCGGTATTAGTATTAAGGTAATGGTGTGCAGCACTTATAGAAATTGTAACCATTTTGTTTTATGTAAATACAGTAATCACTTGCTGCAACTACACTCGTCGATCAATTCTGCGCCTCTCTCTCTCTCTCTCTCCCACGCTTCCATTGAGTCTGATTCCGAGGCTTACATATATATATATATTGTGCATGTGTATATAATTGAATATAGAATAATATAATATAATAAAATATTCTGTCGTTGCTTACTTGAAAAAGTTGTGAAATTTGTCCCAAGCCGGGGGGCTTGCAAAGTTTGGGACTTAACCTGACGAACACGTGACAAAACTGTGTCACCATGTTTCCAACTTTCAATACTTATTCGACACAACACGAAATTTCTATACTGCTATTTGTTTTTCTTAACATTTTCTTCTTCTTAAACTCTCTTCCCTTTAACGGGAAATCCTCCTACTATTCGAGGAATATGCGGGATAAAGACCAGAATCGAACCACGGACTTTTCACTGTCTTTCACTTTATACTAAGCACTCACGTATCCACGAAACCATGCGTTATCCCCCCAAAAAAATATTTATTCCGCAGTCATAGGATTGAATCACAAAGAATTGCAGAGAATCACAGTTACCCGCCATTACACTATTACAAGCAGTCGTAGATAGAGGTGGTGGGGGAACAACTGTGCTGCGCCCTGCCTCGTGACCCGAAGTTGTGAACTAATCGAACTTCCGTCACCGGTAACATAAGAGAAGTTTGGACCCCCTGCTTCTAACTCTTTTTTCAACTGTGCAAAGTTTCTAATTTCCCGTGTTTGGAAATCTGTCATAGCTCGGCCTTTTAATTTTGTACATAGCACGGCTTCAAGTAATGTTCCTTCCTGTATCGGATTTATATTTTTCATCGCGTATGTCGCGGCGCTCAGGAATTCTTGTAATTTATTAGAGGCTCCGTCGAACTCGGGTATCATGTCCCGGGCCTCTTTTAAACTTAGATATCCGACTGCGTGTTCCGCTTGGTTTCGGATATCATACGATGTTCGTCCGTACGCGTCGTCGAATGGAATATTGTTTTGCTCGCGTTGTTCGCGGCGATCGACAATTGCCGTTTCTACATGGTTTACACGAGCCTTAATGTACGGATTCCGCGTAATATTTCATTTAATATAGTATTTATGTCTTGATGTGACGGTGTTCTCTCTTGCGATTCTCTCTCGTTGCTTTCGCGATGATTTTCGGGTTTTGCTTCCGCCATTTTTATTTGATTCGCGTCTTTTGACGCGGAGTAGTACTCTTCGGGGTTAAACTCGCTACAATCGTAGGAGGTTAACGAGTACTCTCGTCGGTGCGAGAGTCTACTGCTCGTGCGGGTTGAATTGTCAGAGAAATGGAACTCGTATGTAGGATCTAATAAATTATCCTCGGGGCAGTGACCTAGTATGACTGTCGTATCTAACTCGTCGAAGTCAAATTCGCGTCCTACGTAATATTCGGGTTCGGAATCGCTATCGCTCTGAAAATACGCGTCTAGGTTTCGGCGCACGCTATCTCGCGTATCGTGTTCGCCTACTGTTTCGGTACGGACGGGTCTGTTACTACGCGCGCGCCGTGACTCTTCGCTGTGGAGCCACGATACGTTTGGCTCGACTGGACGATCGTTTTTGCCCTCCGACATTTACCGATTTACAAATGTGTTTCTGTTACGCTTTACAATATTGCTTATTTTCGACTTACATTAGTGTCGTTAGCCGCATGCTGCTTCTCGTTGCGCTGCTGGACTGTCGGTGAGTCACGTGCGGTAGGTAGGCGCCTTCTCGGGTTTCAATTCTCCGTTGATGTCCCTCGTCGGCTGCTACCGGTGTTTCTCTCTCCGCTTATCGCTCTGCTGTGCTTCCTCTTCGGATTTCCGCACTGTCTGATGATTTTGTCACTTTTCAGATGTCTGGACTTCCTGGACTCCGGTGCCGCAGATCCCACCGCTGCCGCGGCCGCGGTAGCGGCGGCCAGCGGACCGGGCATCGGTGGCGCGTCCCGGAGGAGGGCCGGAGGTGGGGGGGCTACGACGACCCCACGGCCGGGCGGGTCGGGGTTGAAACGTAGAGTGCTGAAAACGGCAGCGGTTACCCTGACCTGCCCGGAGGGCGGCTATGGGGAGTCAATGTTGCTCGTGAGGCAGAGCATAAGACTCCCCGAGCTGGGGATCGAACCCCCCTTCAATGTTAGGAGGACGGCCACCGGTGCCCTCAGCATCGAGGTGGCGGGGCCGGACAGCGGCGCAAAGGCGGACGCCCTGGCCGAAAGGATGTCGGCGTTGCTGGCCGGCAAGGAGGGCGTCCGCGTCGGCCGTCCGTCGATGTCTGCTGAGCTGAGGCTCAGCGGACTCGACGATTCGGTGCTGGAGTGAGAATTGAGGGAGCCACTCGCCGCCAAGGGCGGAGTGGCCCCCTCCAGCATTGCGGTGGGGCCGCCGCGGCGGGCCCCCGACGGGCTAAATACCTTTTTTGTGAGGTGCCCGCTGGCGGCGGCGAAGGTGGTGGCGAAGGAGCGCCACATCGGCGTGGGCTGGGTGAGGGCGCGAGTCGAGTTGCTCGACAAGCGCCCTCTCCAGTGTTACAAGTGTCTCGAGGTGGGCCATACTCGGGCCATCTGTAAAAATGAGGTGGACCGCACCGGCAGCTGCTACCGGTGCGGGGTAGTAGGTCACCAGGCCCGCTCGTGCACGGCCGCGCCGAAGTGCGCGGTCTGCGAGCGGGCTGGCCGCCCCTCCGACCACCGGATCGGGGGTAAGTCATGTTTCGGTGGGAAGGGGGGAGGGAGGGGAGCAGCAGCAGCAGCAGCAGCAGCGGCAACCGCCGCCCCCAAAAAGAAAAAGGGAAAGGGTGGGAAACCCAAGGCAGCCCCCCCCCGCGGCTGGGGCGGCGGACGCGGGGGGCGCTCCCGCGCCGGTGGCGGTGGCGGTGCCCCCCCCCCGGGCAACCGCCCTAAGGGTCCCCGAGTGACGGGGGTGAGGCCCGTGGATCTCGACCTCAGCATTATAAGATCGCTGGAGGGAGAGATCGCGGGGGCCGTGGAAGGAGCGGAGACGGCGGCGGCCGAGCTGAGAGCGGAGGTCGCGGCCGCGAGTGCGGTGACAGACGCCGCTCTCGGGTGGCTCGCCGGGTTCGCGACGGGGGAGGGTTCCGAGGGTTGGGTGGACCCTCGGGACGATCCTGAGCCCCCACTCGGACCCGGCTATATCGGGGGAGGAGCCGCCTTGGCGGCAACGGTGAGGGTGGAGCCGGGGGACCCAATGGATTATACGGTGGATCAATGTTCGTAAGGGTCCTCCAGGCAAACTTGAACCACGCCCGCGCTGCCCAGGATCTGTTTATACACACGATGGCGGAGCGCGGGTGTGGTTTGGGTGTAATCGCGGAGCCGTACAGGGTCCCAGCAGCCCACCCCTGCTGGGCCAAGGACCGTAGCGGCTCCGCGGCCATTACGTGGAGGGCACTGCCACACGCTCCCCCGTGCACTTGTGGTGAGGCCGGGATGGGCTATGTGGCGGTGCAATGGGGGCCCATCTCCATGGTGGGCGTCTACACCCCTCCGAGTTGGGACCTGGCCAGGTTCGGGCGGACGCTCCACGACATGGAGGGATGCGTCCGCCGATGCCCCACTGGCCGGGTCATAGTGGCGGGGGACTTCAATGCGAAATCCACGCTTTGGGAGTCCCCGCGCACTGACGCGAGGGGCAGCGTCCTGGAGGGGTGGGCGGCGGGGCTCGGCCTGTGTCTCGTGAACACGGGCCGAGTATGCACATGTGTGCGCCGGCAGGGGGCTTCGGTGATCGACCTCACCTGGGCGACCCCCCTGCCGCGCGCGAGATACACGGCTGGAGGGTGGCCACAGACTTGGAGTCTCTGTCGGACCATCGATACATTGAAATGATGGTCCGGGCCACGCCTCCGGCAGTGCTATCCCGCCGCCGCGCCGCGGAGAAAACGCGGCGGAGATGGGCCCTCAGGAGGTTGGACCGGGATCGCTTATTAGCGGCGACCCTGGTCCTAACCTGGGGAAGGGCGGAGAGCGACGCCCTTGCCGAGGGAACGGGGGAGGTGGATGTGGACGCGGAGGCGGGTCGATTGGTGGAGGCCGCGTCGCGAGCGTGCGACGTGGTGATGCCCCGCGTCCGCGCCCTTCCCTCCCGGCAAGCCGCCTACTGGTGGACGGGCGAGGTCGCCGAGCTTCGGCACTCGTCCGTACGCGCGTGCCGGCGGTGGTTGAGGGCCCGCGCTGGGCGCGGAGCCCTCGACGAGAGGGAGACGGGGGAGGCCTGGCGTTCTGCCCGCCAGGAACTCTCCCGCGCCATCTTCGCGGCCAAGAGGAAGGCCTGGGAGGAGCTCCTCGCCACGCTCTCGGAGGATCCGTGGGGGCGTCCGTACAGGCTTGTCCTGGACAGGCTCAGGCCGTGGACGCCCCCGCTTACGGAATCGCTGGCCCCTCAGTTTGTCGGCGGGGTGGTGGAAACACTATTCCCCGCCGACAGGAGAGGAGAGGTCCTCTTTCCGGAGACGAGAGCTCCGGAATGGAGGGAGGACCTGGGAGTCAGCGAGGAGGAGGTGACGAGGGCCATCCGCGGGGTCAAGGGGCGGAGGGCCCCCGGCCACGACGGGATCCCAGGCAGGGTCTGGGTCTTGGCCGCGGGGGAGCTGGCCGGCTGGATGCGGGATCTCTTTACCGCATGCCTGCGTGCCGGCCGGTTCCCCAAAAGATGGAAGGAGACCAGCCTGGTCCTCCTGCCAAAGGCGGGAAAGCCCGCGCACTCCCCGTCCACGTACAGGCCCGTGTGCCTGCTGGATGAGGTGGGCAAGATCTTCGAGAGGATCATTGCCGAGCGCCTCGTCCAGCACCTGCTGTCCCGGGGGGAGGGAAGAGGTCTCTCCGACGACCAGTTCGGCTTCCGTGCGGGGAGGTCAACGGTGGACGCGATTAGGCGCGTCCTCTCCCGCACGGAGGCCGAGATTGAGAAGGGGGGAGTGGTGTTGGGGGTGTCGTTTGACGTCGTCAACGCCTTCAACACCCTCCCCTGGGAGGTAATAGGGAGGGCGCTAGTGCGGTTTGGCGTCCCTCCCTACCTCATTAGGGTCGTCGGGGACTACTTCCGGGACAGAGGTTTGAGGTACACCGACCGGGACGGGGTCCTGAGGATCAGGCTCGTGGAGCGCGGTGTTCCGCAGGGGTCGGTGTTGGGACCCCTGCTTTGGATCATCGCCTACGACCTGGTCTTCGGGGTGGCACTCCCCAGAGAATGCTGGCTCACAGGATATGCAGACGACATATTCCTGGGGGTCAGCGGGGAGGGCTGGCGGGAGGCAATCAGGCTGGCCAACGTGGCGGCGGCGAGCGTGGTGCGCGCCATCCGGGCGCTGGGTCTGAAAATGGCCTCCCAGAAAACGCAAGCGACCATGTACTACAACGGTCGCCTCGCGGGGGGGCCACCCCCGGGAAGACTCAGCGTCCGGGTGGAGGGGACGGAGGTCCCGATCACTCCCCACCTCCTATATCTGGGGGTGTGGATCGACCGGAGAAGGAGCTTTGGCGAACACGTTTCCCGCGTGATCCCAAAAGCGAGGGCGGTGGCCAATAGTTTACCAGGCTACTGCCAAACATTGGCGGGGCCAGCGGGAGCGTGCGTCGCCTCTACGTGGCAACGGTCCACTCGGTGCTGCTATACGCAGCACCGGTGTGGGAAGAAAAGGTTGGCAGCAATGCCCGCCTTGGTGGGCAGCTGGCGGCGGTACAGAGGCTTATAACCAACAGAGCCGCCAGGGCCTACCGGACCGTGTCCCACGTGGGGGCGACTACCCTTGCCGGAATCCCCCCGATTCACCTGATCGCCAGGTCACATACACGCGTGTATACGCGGACCAAGGCGATCAGGGCCGGGGGGGGGGTGTCATCACGGCGAGGGTTAAGAGGGCGCTGAAGCTCCAGGCTAAAGCGACCCTCCTGCGAGATTGGGAGGAGTTTCTCGCGAACCCCCAACTGCGGGGGAGGAGGGTCAGGGAGGCAATCCGGCCGGTCCTAAGGGAGTGGGTGGGGCGTAAGGGGAAAGGCCTTACGTTCCACGCGGCACAGGTGATCACCGGGCATGGGTGCTTCGGTGAATACCTGTGCCGAATCAGGAAGGAGCGCACCACGCGCTGCCATCACTGCCCGGAGGAGGCAGACACGGCGCAGCATACGCTGGAGTTTTGCCCAGCGTGGGAGGA
The DNA here is from genome assembly GCA_030770355.1 of Harpagoxenus sublaevis. NCBI lineage: Eukaryota > Metazoa > Arthropoda > Insecta > Hymenoptera > Formicidae > Harpagoxenus > Harpagoxenus sublaevis. The sequence goes on along the minus strand of JASTWR010001011.1, from coordinate 19,501 downwards.
GCAGCGCCGTGTCCTCCGGGCAAGTGTAGGAGACGACCTCGCCCTCCCGACCATCATCGCCGCGGCGGTGACCGGGGGAGAGGAGGGCGAGGTCAAATGGAGGGCGTTCGTCTCCTTCAGCGGCGCAGTCATGTCGCAGAAGGAGGCAGCCGAACGCGTCAGGAGGGGGGAAGCACCACCCCCCCCCTCCAGTGGCAGCAACTGGAGCGACGGGGTGGATACGGGCCGCAGACCGCCGCCGCCACCACGGCGGCGGCGTTATTTTTTACGACGGCGCAGGCCCAGGAGCGGCCCCCCCGTCGCGATTCCGGTTTCGGGGGGGGGGACAGCACATGACAGTGCCGGGGGGGAGAAGGGCACAGTTAGTGCGCACAGGAGGCATTTTCTCCCCCCTTCGCCCCCCCCCCCCCTCGGAACGTGAGGAGGCCGTTGCCGTCGGCGACGCCGTCCAACGGCCGTACGTACGGGTCCCCCCCCAAAAAAAACTAAAGGGGGGACCGCGGGGGTGGAGCGGGCGTGCGGGCGGGGTTTACCGCACGCCCGCGGCATAACCCACCCCTGCTAGAGGGGCGGCGGTCTGGGTGGATGTCTCCCCATTCCGCCGCGGTGGTCTCAGGAGGCGACTCCAAAGAGCCGGGGGAGACGCCGGTCGGCGTCTCTCGGGATGGCGCCCAATTCTGGGCCTGGCGCTGGGGGGCCCCGGAAGAATCAGTGCGTTTCCCGGGGCTCCCCATGACAACGAGCGCCGTGAGGGACATCCGCAGGAGTTTTAGTGGGCAGGGTATGCATGCAGTATCGTGAGCGATGTGCATGCTATACAATCCCACACTCCCCCCGCTTATGCATCTCCCCGGAGGCCGGGGGGTCTTCCCCGAAAGGGGCTTCTGGGTAAACCTGGGACTTTTAGCCCCAGGGATCTCAGTAGTTGAAGATTTCTCCTGCGTCAAAAAAAAAAAAAAAGATCCCACCGCTGCCACCAGAAATGTTGAGTTACTCCGTGCACAAGTATGGGGATCGTCGTTCCGTGGAGGAGTCGGGAAAGAATTCACAGACTCTAATATGACTTTAGATATTCTTTAATAAATTCACTGATTTTTAAATCTTACAAAGGTCTTATACTTAATACGCGTAACAACCTGTCACTGACTCTGACTCTGAACTGCCCTCCCGATGCCTGCTCTCCTCTCTATTTATCTTGTATCGGTCGTCAGGCCGGACCGGTTCAGGGTCCTTGCGTAGTCAGCGTTCCTCGAACCTCTCTAGGTCGCGTCGGTTTATGGTAGAGAGACTGGCCGCGCAGTCAGCTGTTATGCTGATTCGCGGTTTCCCGTTTAGCTCGCGACTTCCTATTTTCATAATACTAACTGTGGTAATTGTCACGATTTCGGGTTGCAACAAGTCAAAAGGCTCAAAACAATGTGACACTACTAGGCGGCCGGTCCACGGACCGGTCGTCGCATGAGCCCGGTTTGCAGTACGGCGTCTTTGCTCGTCGTCGGGATCTCACCGCTACGACGGCACGGTGTCTGACGGTCGAACATGAGTTTCGCGAGTTTGATGTCGAGACTCGGAATCGTCTGTAGGCGACTTAGGTACCTGGCGGGGTGTTGTACTTGGTAGAGCAGTTACCACGCTGCGATCTGTTGAGACTCAGCCCTCGGCTTGGGGATTCGTCTTGTCGGTTAGACGAGATCTCACACACACTAGACGGCGAAAGCAACACGCCGCTGGTGGACTTTGACAGAGTTCCGTCGAAGCGGCGAAAGCAACACGCCGCGCGAGACCAGTGAGGGACTTAGAATAATTTTGCTCGAGTCCCGCCGGAGGTAACAACGGCGAAAGCAACACGCCGCGCGGGGACTTGGAAAGTTTTCGCTCGAGGCGCGACGGAGGGACCATGATTGAGAGTCTCATTACAAGTACCCTAATTAACGGTCATACACTTGCCGCTTTGCTTTTGTTTGGCGTCTTGTCATTTCTCGACGTCGTCCCCGTAGTGTCGATTCACGTTTCCGTGCTTTCGCGCGACCGGAGATCACGACGGCGAAAGCAACACGCCGCGCCTGGACTTTGAAAATTTTAGCTCTTGCGGCACCGGAGATTAGCGGTCATACACTTGTCGCCTTGCTTTGGTCGGCCGTCGTCAACTCTCGACGTCGTCCCCGTAGTATCGATTCGCGTTTCCGTGCTTTCGCGCGCCCGGAGATCACGACGGCGAAAGCAACACACCACTGTCGGACAGTAGGGGTAGAAGGCCGATTCGAAATAACTTGTAGGCGAGGGGTTTCGGCGGCGCGGGGTACTCCATGCCCGGTGGGCGGGGCAAGGGAGGGGGAGTGTGCACTTACGGCGCGGGGGTCCGCGGGGTAAGGGGAGGGTGGCGGCCTTCAGCGTGGGTCTGGGGTGAAAGGTGGGGGCCTTAGGCGCGCGCTCGTCGCGGGGTATGTTTATAAACGCAGCGTCTTGCCCTGCATAAGCGATCGTTGATTAATTTATGGTCAATTATCGTGCCGCCAATGTCCTCTTCACTTTTCTAGGAAGAGATGTTCATCATAGATTATGTTTCTTTCAAGTATGCACGTGCGGTCTGTACATGCAGTCTGTACGGCGGGAATTTTTGAGTGCCCCTCTCCTCTTCAACTCAAGAGTTTTGGTGCGACAGATACCCGTCGCATGATTTTTGCTCGAAAGAGCCCTTTGTCGGGCCATGCCTTTGCGACTACAAACAAATAGCGCGAGCGCCGGTGACAGGCTGCTATAATTTACGATCAATTATCGCGGCGCCAATGTCCTGTTCATTTTTCTAGAAAAGGACGTTTTATCGGCGAGTGTGTCACCATTCGACATGGACATTTCGTGACCCCATTCGGTTAAAATTTTGCGTCTAAGAGGCCACTTCTCTGCGATGTAGGTATACTAAACATCTGATGACACTATGCACTAAATAAAAAAAGAAACGATACACAATGCTCCAGAAACGAGAGAAAAAGCTATCGAAGAAAAAGATATATAACGAAGAACGTAGAGCGTTAAAACCACAGTCTGTGATTTGAAAGCCAGCGCATTGGTCGAAAAAAGTATATCGGTCGAAAAAAGTGTAACAATTATTTAATTCATACTTTTGTGAAATGTGTGTGTTCAATATGAAAATAGACGATATGGAAATAGACAATAATTTTGAACAAATTTTAGACGAGTCATCCGACGAAGATCGCGCGTTGTCAGATGACAGTGATTATATCAGCGATCATCAAGAAGATGGTCTTGTTGAAACCACTGAAAAAATCGTATATCGCGACAAGATTCTCGCGCTAAGTGGACGCACAAAGTGTTGCGCAATATTTTTCTATTACACATTGGGCAATGATTATCGTGCATGTATGTCATGCATGATTAACATAGCGCCTGATAGACAGGATATATATATACATATGTACGCCGTACGCAGACACGTAATCGAGCTGTACGACGCGATAGAAGGCCGGTCTTGCTCCAATTGCGGACTTCCGGTATATCAAATCTTTCCATGTAATATGTGTCCAATTTGTGTACATTGAAAAAAACATTGCCGTGAATCGAACAATATAAAGTGTACGCGAGTACCATGGAAAGAATCCGCTCTTACGAATACTTTAATGATTCTGTCAAGTATGCTCATCCTTGTAGACAAGATATCGTCGATGCTTTGAAGGACAATAAAGATCCGCGAGGAGGAACGTGTGTGCAACGAATATCACCAGTGCAGTGTCTTCGCGATCGTGAACGCGGTATACGCGAAACCAGTGAACGTGTAGTCAGACAAGGAGTTGTTATCAACACGTGCACTCCATATGACTGGCTTTATCACCTGAGACGTAAAGCGTACAGACACTTGTGGGATCGTACGATAGAGGAAGAAGAGGAAGAAGAGGAAGAAGAAGACATTAACAAGTTAAGAAAAACGTTTAGAAGTTGTATGAGAGGTCGTTCTATTTCATATTATTTAGGGGTCAGGTTTGAGGTGCGCGAAGAAGCGTACTATAACCGTTGCGCGATGGAAATTATTAAAAAGATCGAGAGGTATGACTTTGAGACTCTGTACATTCAGATTCGTACAGATATTGAGAAGTACGTCGAATTGGCGGTGATAAACAACTTGGAGTCTTCGGTCTATAGATGCAATTGGAATTATCCAGCGATTATGCTTGAAAACGCTTTTAATGATAACGCAATTGATGATTGTGACGATATCGATGCTATTGATGATGCTCTTTGGCGACTTACTTACAAAGATGCCCCCCACTTCATTCTTAATCATTTTATGGGTACGCACTATCACGTTCAAGGGTGCCAACGATTTTGTTTATCGTGTAGTAGACTCACGTGCAAGTGCTCCGTAGAAGTTTGCGACGTGCTTTAAAAAATAGTGTGTAAAAGGCCTCAAAATATGGAATACTTTGAGCAAATTGAACGCGACCTGTTGGAGTTGTCGCACCGAGCGCTACCTTAGGCGAATATTTCGCGTGGACACAGCGATGCGAGGAAGTCGTTGGACAGCTCGAAGAACACAGTCGCGCCAAGCGTCCGCGGCTCACGCCTAGAAAGAGAACATCTTTGCTGCAAATAAACGCGCGACTCGAGTTTGCAAAGATTTGATTACAGAGATGTTTCATATACAGCGGTGGTGATTACGCGAGCACCAGTAGTGGCGGCAATAACGCGGAAAGAATCGTTTGGCGAGAGATCGAGACCGCGTTCGAAAATCGTATACTTACCGATGCGGTGATTAATTCCGAGCATATCGAACCTCGTCAATTTCTTGAAGATGCAAGAGACATTGTACTCGATCGTGTGCGGAACGTCATGCAAAGACATGACAATGTAAAGGTAAACACTGTGTTTAACGGTGAATTAGTGGCAGGTGACAAATGCGCGAATAAAAGTATCGCTACGAAAAACTATGAACTCTTTCGTACGTCCAACCTGCGAGAGTGGTACGACATGCGCGTTATCGAGCTTACCTTAGCAACTCTGGAGGAATTTCAGGAACGCGACAGCGGGTGGGCGTTGTCGCGTATACTCAATTTAATGGTTAACGTGAACAAATATAATCCATTGCACGCAGGATGTTTTGTGGAAATACCACAAGAAATTAAATTGAAAGGAGCGGTGATCAACGTGCAATCAAGAGACAATGCATGTTTCGCGTGGTCGGTGGTGACTGCTCTGCATCCAGCCAAAATAAATGCAAATATCCATTCTCGTATCCCCATTATACATCGGTGTTAAATCTTAAATACATTGAGTTTCCCATGTCTGAAAAAAATTAGTACATTTGAACGACTCAACGACATGTCGATCAATGTACATGCCATCGAGAAGAAAGAGAAATTTGTAATCTTACTGATACGACTCACCGACAGTAAGAAGAATAAACATGTCAATTTACTGTACCTGCCAGATCAGCGAGACGACAACGTGGGACATTTCGCGTGGATCAAAAACCTATCCCGCCTCGTGAGCTAGCAAATCAGTAAGAAAGAACACAGGAAATACTTTTGCGATCGGTGAGTATACATTAAAAAAATAAAATAAAATTGTACAATAATTTTTATATAAAAAAATTTATTTAAAAAAATTTATTATTTACAGATGTTTGCACTATTTCCACACGAGCGAGAAATTGAAAGCCCACACCATTGACTGTCGGCAGATGAACGACTGCGCGATCAGGTTACCGAGCGAGGGTGACAAGTGGCTGAGTTTCAAGAATTACAACAGGAAAGAACGGGTTCCGTTTGTGGTATACGCCGACCTTGAATGCACCCTGGAGAAAACGGATGCGGATCCGCAAGCGTCCACGTACGCCTATCAACATCATCAGGTATTTAGCGTCGGATACTACGTGCGGTGCTCGTACGACGACTCATTATCTATGTATCGGTTTCGTCGCGATAAGGATTGCATCGCGTGGTTCGCCGACGAACTCAAAAAATTAGCGCATCGCGTAAAAGGTATCCTATCCGCAAATATCCCCATGGTAACTCTCTCGAACGAACAGTGGGAAAAGTTTTGAAGCGTAACGCAGTGTCACATTTGCGAAAAACCTTTCGCCCCGGACGACGTACGAGTACGCGATCATTGTCATTTGACCGGTCGTTACAGAGGTCCCGCGCATTCAAATTGTAATTTAAATTATAAAAATTCCCATTACATTCCCGTAATTTTTCACAATTTATCCGGATACGACGCGCATTTTATCATAAAAGAAATAGCTACCGCGTTCGAAGGTTCGGTCGACGTACTACCGATAACAAAAGAAAAATATATTTCGTTCACAAAACACGTAAAAGATACCGCCGAAAGATCAGATTCGCGAAGTGACAAAAATTTACGGTTCATTGATTCATACAAATTTCTGAGTAGCAGCCTCGATAAATTAGCATCTTTTCTGTGCAAAGATAAGTTAAAAATTGTACATTCAGAATTTTCACAATTATCAACCGAGGATTTTGATCTTTTGACGAGAAAGGGCGTATTTCCGTATGAATACATTGACTGCGTCGAAAAGTTGGAGGATTCGTGTTTACCACCGCGCGACTCGTTTTACAGTTCCTTGACCGGTGACACTGTATTCGAGAGCGATTACGCTCACGCTGCGAACGTTTGGCAGCGGTTCTCCGTTCGAACCTTAGGCGAATGCAGTGATCTGTATTTAAAAACTGATGTCTTGTTATTGACCGACATCTTTGAAAACTTTCGTGATAGCTGTGTCGCGAGTTATGGACTTGACCCCGCGTATTACTATACTCTTCCCGGGTATACGTGGGACGTTATGCTACAACATACGCGAATAAATTTCGAACTGCTCACCGACATTGACATGGTCATGTTCATCGAACGCGGTATTCGCGGTGGTTTGAGTCAATGTTCCGGCAGATACGCGCGAGCCAATAACAAGTACATGCAGTCGTACGATCCATCGAAACCATCGTCGTACTTGATGTATTTCGATGTAAACAACTTATATGGTTGGGCAATGTGTCAACCACTGCCTTACGCCGATTTTTGATGGGTCGACGACGTAGCCAATTTTAATGTTACGGATGTCGCGCTGGATTCCCCGACAGGCTACATTCTCGAGGTCGATCTCGAGTACCCGCAAAGTAAACACGACGCACACGGTGACCTACCGTTCTGTCCGACGCGCGACAAACCGCCTGGCAAGCGGCAGAAAAAACTTCTTGCGATTCTCTACGATAAGAAGCGTTACGTCATAGATTATTGCAACCTGCAGCAATGTATTTATCACGGTCTTCGTGTCACAAAGATACATCGCGTATTGCAGTTTGCGCAATCTCCATGGCTCCGCGATTACATTGAATTAAACACCCAGTTTAGAACGCAAGCAAAAAACGATTTCGAGAAAAATTTATACAAGTTAATGAACAACGCGGTATTCGGTAAAACCATGGAGAACGTGCGCAATCACGTCGATGTAAAATTGTTGACAAAGTGGGACGGACGATACGGCGCGGAGGCAATGATCGCGAAACCAAACTTTCACAGTCGAAGGGTCTTTTCGGAAAATTTAGTAGCCGTTGAACTGCGCAAACTAGAAGTAAAATTCGACAAACCGATCTACGTCGGCATGTGTATACTCGACTTATCGAAGGTCTGTTTGTACGAATTTCATCACGAGTACATGTCTCCCCTGTATCGCGACAAGTTTAAAGTTATGTACACCGACACGGACAGTCTAATATACCACGTCGAGTGCGACGACATGTACGAGAACATGAAACGTGACATTGACAGATTCGACACGAGCGATTATGCCGCGGACAACGCGTACGGTATACCGCTTGCGAACAAGAAGGTGCCGGGCTTGATGAAGGATGAAAACAATGGTATGATCATGACGGAATTCGTCGGGCTTAGGGCAAAGGTGTATGCTTTGCGAGTCGACTGCAAAAGAGAAACTAAAAAAGTAAAAGGTGTCAAGCGTAACGTCGTAGCGCGTACTATATCGTTCAACGATTACACGCGGTGTCTGAATGATGAGATTGAAATGACGCGACAGCAGTCATGTATAAGATCAAAATTGCATCAGGTATATACATGGTGCGAGAAGAGGATTGCTCTAAGTCCGTACTACGATAAGCGATACATTATACCCGATTCGACCGATACGTTACCGTGGGTACATTACCGAATGCCATTATAAGATAACATAACGTAGTGTAATGTAGTATAATGTATGCAATGTATGCAATGTATGTAATGTAACGTATTATATATATTGGAAAGGATATTAATAAAAATATTTTATATGTATTTCATATTTCAAGTACGTCATGTAGTATAATGTAGTATAACGTAACATAACGTAACGTAATGTAGTATAATGAGTGCAATGTATGCAATGTATGCAATGTATGCAATGTATGCAATGTGTGCAATGTATGTAATGTATGCAACGTATGTAATGTAACGTATTATATATTGGAAAGGATATTAATAAAAATATTTTATATGTATTTCATATTTCACATTTCATATACTTCATATGTATTTCATATTTTATACATATTTTTTATATTTGATATTTTTATAGTAAAAAATAAATGCAGTCTGTATGAATTAAACCACATTGTCCTTGTGTATCCAAGAGTTGTGCGATCCATCGAATCCCAGTCATTTCACATAAACCTCGTCACCCCTTCTGCGAAGTACTTTCTCCACGAGATACACGTCCGGGTAAGTCGCACGATGCAACTCGTGCTCGTAGAACGCTCCAGCAATAGATTTTCCACGATAGTCCTCGAGTAGATAGGTTACGGGATTAGTACGCTGCACTTTAACGATCTTGAACACCTCGGTGGTCCAATTCGGTGTGTAACCCTTTTCAAAAATCGTCTTGTATTTGCTAACGCGTACCGGGTCACCTGCTTTAAACTTTGCCGGACCCGCGATCTTTATCGCGCTGTACACCGTGGTCAAGAGTCTTTCAGCGATCGTGGGGGTAACGTCAACGGGTCGCATACCGATCGTTCGGTGCTTGCGCGCGTTGTAATCCGCGACGAGACGCGGCAGCATGTCGACCCACTGTAATTTCCGTTGAGCGTAAACATATTCCACATGTCGTTCTTCAACGTGCGATTGAATCGCTCGACGACCGATGCCTTCATCACCGAATATGTGGATTAATGATTGATGTCGTGTTTCCTCAGGAGACGTTGCACGTCGGCGTTGTAAAATTCTTTCCCCATATCGGTTTGCAAGTTTTTCGGACACCTCTTGCTGTCTCGAATTATCTTAGCGATAGCGTCGGCTGTCTCGCTTCCGCCTTTACTCTTGAGTGGCACGGCCCACGCGTACTTGCTCAGCACATCGATGACGGTAAGTATATAGTGATTGCTTTTGTTGAAACGTGAGTATGGACGTATCTCGACGATGTCAGCCTGCCACAGGTCGTCGTACCCTCGCACTATGACGCGTCTTCGTGGAAAATTTCTTTTCGCTGGTGCGTGCAGTTCCTCGACGAGTCGTTGCTTCTCGATATTTTTACGTCCATCGGATTTGAACGACGTCATGTTTTTAACGGTGTCACTGGTCGACGCGTAATAATATATGCGAAGAAATTATATTATAATTTATGCTTTTAACTATTTAAGGGGATCCTGCAGTGACAGGCAAACTCGAAATCGATTACAACGCCACCCAAGCGGAACTAAAAATGTCGATAATACCGACATTTCTAATCCCGGTTCTAAACCGCGTTTTTCGTGTTATTGATTTATCTCAGGGCAGTGATCACGTAACTTTTCGCCTACGGCAGAAACGTAAAAAGTTTCACGTTATAAATATCTCTTTCTATATTGGTGTTGAATAGAAAGAGATATTGACGTGAAACTTTTATCTGTGTAAACATGTATTGAAAATACATGTATACATTGCACACATGCAATGTGTAACCACAAATATAACTGATCCATGCCGCACACAAGCGCGTGCCGTGTATGTGCGTTGAGCGCACCACACACTATCGAAGCTTGTTTATATTATTTCGTAATATTGCATTAGATATTCTTCCAATATATATATGTATATGTTTATTATATACTGGATTCATACCCATATGCAACGTCGGAAGTGTAAGGCGGTGTAAGACATATATATTGTTGCGCCCGTGCTGAGATGTCCGTTACATCGCGGCGATTATGGCGAATCGCGAAGCGTCCCTTAGCGAACAGCTGTTATCGATCGTTATTGATTTACCAGAGATACTCAATTGTTGTGGAGCCTCGGGCCGTCGCGTCGCGTCCGCTCGAGACCCTCGAGACCGAGAAATGAGAATCTCTGGTAAATCAATAACGATCGATAACAGCTGATCGCTAAGGGACTCTTCGCGATTCGCCGCGATGTAACGGGCGTCTGAGCACGGGCGCAACAATATAATGCATATTATAATGTATACACATGCACATATTTATGTATACGTAATTACAGCGCCTATATATATGTATGTATATATACATATATACACACACAGTGTTGAGAATAAATAATACAATATACACAAACCTTCATTACATACATTTTCTGTATATATACGTATATATGTACATACACAAAATATATGTCATGAAGGTTAGTGTATATTGTATTATTTATTCTCAACACTGAAAGTATATATATGTTCATAAACATAATGCGCGTGTACATGTTTGTGTGTGCGTGCGTTTATACACATAATGTACATAGTCCCACATATGTAATTATTATAGGCGCTGTAATTACGTATACTTATATATGTGTATGTGTATACATTATAATACGCATTATATGTAAGCCTTACACCGCATTCACCCTTACAGGGTGTCCCATTTTAATCTACTCCTCCAAAAACTGTTATTTATAATTTGAGAAAGAAATGCTTTTACACAATAGTTGTTTGGCAGAGTGACACATGTAATGATTCCGATGTGCGTCATGTCGCAGATGTCGTTTTCAAGAAAAGACGACTAATTTCTATGGAACTTGATTTTTGTCTGATAAAAGTTATACATGTCATCGAGACGTTTAACTAAAATAAAGCTCTTTCGTTTCTAAGAAATTTTAAATTTTGCTACGATATTTGCAATATAAAATGTATGAAATATCTTGTAAAATCTTCACTTTTCGAGGATTTTACCTTGAGAGATTTTTATATGTAGAATAAAAAGAATTGAATTTGTTGAAAGAAAAACGCAAAAACTATTTTTTAAAATTTGATTGCATTTTGTACAATGTACATTCAATTTTGCAAAATTGTAAATGTTAAAAATAATATTATTATTCGCTTTATTTCGTTATTCTGTGCATAAAAGTATGAAGATACAGTCATCGAAAAGTGAATATTCTACGAGACATTACATTTTTTATAAAAAATACGACAAAATTTAAAGTATCTGAGGACATTCTAACGAAAGAGAACTTTATTATAGTGTTTCGAAAATGTCTCAACGAGATGTACATACAACTTTATGTGAAGAAAAAAATCAAGTTTTATAAGAAATTAGTCCCCTATTTTTTGAGAATGACATGTACGACACAACTGACATCAAAATCTTGTGTCCCTCTTCAAAGCAAACAACTTTTGTTTGAAACATATTTATCTGCAAATAAGTTGTGAAGATACAAATTCGTTACGCTTTATTTTGTCCACCTTGTACGTTATATTGTTTATATATTTATACAATCAAGTGACAAATACATGCACAGCACATTTTTTCTTAAATGTACAAAAAGGATCGAAATTATGTGATTTTGATTATTGATACTATAGAATGGGCCCCTCCAACGCCCATTCCCGTGAGAACGCACCCAATATATTTGCTTTCGTCTCTCCGATTGTAATGTACAAAAAATACATTTGTAATAATCAGTACCGTCACAACAGACGCTTCTGATTTTTATTATATTATAGATGGATTACAGAATAGGCCCCTCCAACGCCTATTCCCGTGAGAACGCACCCAATATATTTATGTCCGTCTCTCCGATTTTACTTTAGAAATGATACATTTCTAATTATCAGTTCCGTCATAACAGACGCTTCTGACGTTTTACTTTGTCAGTACCGTCAGAACAAACGCATCTGATTTTTATTATAATCAACAGTCCGAATACACGCTTTTGGCATTTTATTTTGTCACTACCGTCAGAATAGACACATCTGATTTTTATTATAATCAGTACCGTCCGAATAGACGCTTGTGGCATTTTATTTTGTCACTACCGTCACAACAGACGCATCTGATTTGTATTATAATCAACAGTCCGAATACACGCTTTTGGCATTTTTTTTGTCACTACCGTCAGAATAGATACATCTTATTTTTATTATAATCAGTACCGTCCGAATAGACGCTTGTGGCATTTTATTTTGTCACTACCGTCACAACAGACGCATCTGATTTTTATTATAATCAACAGTCCGAATACACGCTTTTGGCATTTTTTTTTGTCACTACCGTCAGAATAGACGCATCTGATTTTTATTATAATCAGTACCGTCCGAATAAACGTTTGTGGCATTTTATTTTGCCAGTACCGTCAGAACAGACGCTTCTGACATGTAGTTTCCCAATACCGAATAAATACTTTATTCATTGAGACATGTTTTATCTAAACGATATATTTTTACAATATCGTAACTTTGTAAATAGTACTACGGACGTGTTGGAAATGGCGACAGATGTCCATCTTGTATAATTTTTATAAAGTGTTGTCTCATCTGTTCTACTTCATAGGAATATTTTACATTACAAGGATTGCCTTGTAAGACTATAGTTGCGGCAAAAGCTGCGGCGTAAATTCCGCAACTTGTAGCGTCTGGTTGTGCATCAACTTTCTCAAAAATAATGTCACTTTGCCTTATTTTTGGATATCGACGCTTTATATATTCCCTTTCCTTGCGTACCAATTTGTCGTATGTACAGCCAGGTATACTGTCATATACGAACAGTTTGGTGCCATCACAAAATATACATCGCCAGTGTTCAATTCCCCCTGCTTTACTTTTTCCTCCAATTACTTGTAAGCTTTTGTCGCTCTTACTAGCGTCAATATAATCAGGAAGTTCTTGATATTGTACACTTTGCGTTTCAAAAGGAGTACTTTGTCTTACAATGCGTAAAAATTCATCTATCGATTCGTCCGTTAGGAGGTTGTTGCGAGACAAGACATTCTTTTTCACAACGGAAATAAGTATAATAATTTCATTTAAATTTATTATTCGTCTTGCCTTATCCTCTTCGGTTATATCTCGCTTGTAGCTTGTACCAATATATGTACAATCATCATCCTGCTCCATATCTTGAGCAATCATAGCAGTGGTAATTGCTGTTTTTATCGGCGAAATGTCACATTTTAACGTTTCGTTATTTTCATTAATGACATTTTCGCTCTTTACTGCATTTTGCTCAATAGTTTTTCGAGTATTTAATTTTTTACTTGCTTCCTGTGCTTCTATAATATATCTTGGCTCTCTTATAGGCATATTCCTTGCATGACGACTATCCAAGATTTCCGGAAGCATGCTATCGTGGTAGAAGCGTTTTAGCAAAGGCAGCATATTAGTTTCCCAAAAAGCATTGTCTCTATTTACATGCACTATTTTCATGCTTTTTGGTGTCCATACAACAAAAATGCAATATTCTCGTTGCGTTATGTTTAATTGACCTTGAACCTGATAAAAAAATTTATGATTTCTATTCATATTGTCAGGATTTTTTCTATCAAAGATGTTCTTCAAGGAAGCCAATTTTTCTATGGCTTCTTCTGCTGTTAAATTTTCAGCCGACTGAGGACATTTAATCTCCACCAGACCATCTTCGTCAATGAGCCCATCGGGAGAAGCACCCAGGAATGGATTTTTACCATCAATGAACAATCCGCAAGGTTTTATTTGTTTCTTGAGTTTTGCAGCTAACTTTTTCCTCGCATCCTCCTCTCGATCGCGACCATATTTCATGGCTGCAGTGTCAATGCACGGAGGAAACAAAATATCTTTCACTGTTGGTGCGCGAGGCGTTTGCAATCTCATACGACATACCCTTCCAAAATTGGATGCTGTCAACATGAGACTTCTTGTGACTATCCACAGCTCAGAATCACCTTGATCTATTGTATTTCGTTCAATCTGCTTCCTGTTTTCCGCGTTTTCAGCCAACATCTTAAAATGATGTTGCCTTTTTCTTTGGAATTTATCATCTGAATCGTCTGGTTTTTGCGAGTGCGGGCCATAATGGCGATCTGTTCCTGATTTTCGCTTCGGTCTCTTTTGCCTTCCATCGAATTGTCGAGATTCTCTGGTTCTCGCAACTTTTATTTGCCGTCGCTTCTCCAGTTTCTCGACAACAGGTGGAACTGCTTTACCTCTGACCTTATGCACTCTTGTAAGGATGTATTGTGTATTGTATTGCACAGCTGATCCCAAAACTCTAGCATTATAAGAGCCTCGTTTGCCAAAATTAACGCGCTTTCCGCCAATTTCTTTGCAGATTATGGAATTGAACGATTCTGCAGGATTATTTGTGTAATTTAACAGTAAACTATCTGAATAACCTGCTATATATCTTACAGCAATCTGTATTTTTTGGTACAGACCATACAGTTTCAGATCGTTTACGTAGTTTGTCTTCGTTTCTTCTTCGCATGTACGACCGCGTTTCTTACATTCCGTATGCTCACCAAATACGTGGCTAGGAATCATGTTCAATATGTCTTCTCGTAATTTGGCAGCCTGCAAATGAGGAGGTATGTTTTCTTTTCTTCGTAAAGAAGCTAGTTCCATAATCTCTTTTCGTATTGGTAAAATGTTGCTTTTTACAACATTTCTAAGCTGTACAAAATTACGTTTCCTTTTTTGCCCTTTTGGCTGAGTTGTTTCAGCCACGTTTTTTAATTTGTTGCTCAGATTACGAAGCAGATGGTTGGTACATTCTATTTTTTGTACCCTTACCTTCATTTCGCGATATGGGTCATTTTTGAGTATACATTACTGTCGCCATCGGCGATAAGTGTTCTGTATATCAATCCGTGCATTTCCAGGCTACTATTGAAACCTTCTGCAATGGCATCGCTCTCCATACTTGTGGAGCTTGCGTTGCGATCAAAATTTTTGTAGCATTTATGAGTTTTTGCTTTACAATTTCTTCGCTCCGCTACGTCGCATACCGTGCAATATTTGTTGCGGATGCCAACAAAGAGAATTTTCCTTGTGCGGTAACCGATTATGGCACCTGCACCGGAAAGTGAATCGTACGCTTTACCGTACGATCTCTTCATCCAACTGCCATCCGCAACAACCGTTATATACGGAACACCATTTATCGTTTCATTCTTTTCTATCGCGAGTTGTTTTTCCTCCTCGGCTGCCATTTTCATACTTTCCATGGCCGTTTCTAGAAAACTGTCAACTAAGTCTTTGCGATACTTAATGTATGTGTGTTCAGCCATGCAAGAAATGTTCATGGCTGCACATAGCTCTTCTAGCTGGGCGTAACCAATTCTAGCTGTTATTGTTCCAGCTACAACAGCTCTATTAACATCTAATATTTCGTCGGAATCTACGGGTTCAGACCAAAAATTGTCTTCAAAGTGGCACGTTTGACATTTAAAGAAGAATTGCGTGAGTAACCCACGGCGACGAGATTTTACGCATGCCCAACCTTCAAATGAGCACTGAAATGCTGCCTTATATTTATGATTATCAAATGTTCTATGCAATTCTTTCAAGAAAAAAGATGAGTCCATAATGCGACGACCTTCAGGCTCATGTTCTTCGATACGACCTGTATCCGTACCGCCTTTCTCGATAACAAGAGTATGATTCTCAATATCGTCATCATCAGGTGATGTCCAATATTGGACATAATCTGTGCATTCCGGCGTTTCAGCCGGGCACGTTTGTTGGGTACGAAGCTCCACATCCATCGTACCGGGAGTAACCAGTGATTCCACTGATTTCCGGACATAGGTAGGTTCCTTCGCACCCTCAACAAGAATATAATGTTCAATATCGTCATCTTCGCGATATTGGACATTGTCGTACATACCTGTGCATTTCGGCGTTAGAGCCAAGCACGTTTGTTGGGTACGAAGCTTTACATCTATCGTCCTGGGAGTAACCAGTGATTCCACTGATTTACGGACATTGGTAGATTCCTTCGTACCCTCAACAAAACTATAATTGTCAATATCGTCATCTTCGCGACATTGGACATTGTCGTACGTACCTGTGCATTTCGGCGTTTGAGCTAGGCACGTTTGCTGGGTACGAAGCTCCACATCCATCGTACTGGGAGTGACCAGTGATTCCACAGATTTCTGGACATTGGTAGGTTTCTTCGTACCCTTAGTGCCATTTGCTTCTTTGCGCTGCTTCTGCAGTGACTGTCGCCTGAAAATAATAATAAACATAAATATACACAATAATGGAAAAGCATCTTATAAAATAATGTTCAATATTGTGCCATATTATATACTATTGTGTAATTTACATGTACATATTAATCGCAAACCATGAACAACCTCTTAAAAATTACAACGGTCCTTTACCTCTTCTTTACTACATATATATTTTATGTCATTATATTGTTATTAAAAATAAAGTATAATAGTATAAATAAAAATGTATATCTTGGAAATGTTTTATTAGCAATACTGTCAGAGCAAACGCTTCTAGTTCGTATTGCTATCAGTACCGTCTGAATAGACGCTTCTGATTATTATTGAAACCAGTACCGTCGGATTAGACGCTTCTGGTATTTATAGAAACCAGTGCCGTCAAAATAGACGCTTGTGGTATTTGTTTCTAATTACTGTTTTACATGCAACCAGTACCGTCGGATTAGACGCTTCTGGTATTTTTATAAACTAGTCCCGTCGAAATAGACGTTTCTGGTTTCTCTTTCTAAGTACTACTTTACATGCAATCAGTACCGTCGGATTAGACGTTTCTGGTATTTATATAAACCAGTTCCGTCGAAATAGACGCTTCTGGTATTTGTTTTTGACTACTGTTTTACATGCAGCCGGTATCGACGGATTAGACGCTTGTGGCATAAATTATTACAATAATTACTACTAAGTACAGTAATAAAACACTTGCATATATACAGTTCATGTTACGCTAAGGACCGCATTCTTATTTTTAAGAGGTTGTTGTACTTTTCCGTAATCACGACAGACAATATATCGAATTGTCTAAATTACACTGGTGTACATAATTGTGGCAACACTAAGTTCATATCTAACTTTTGCATAACGACAAATAAGCATAATTCCGTGAAAAAATGTATTTAAAAAAATTTGTTTAGTGACAAATGTATACTAACAATAAGTGTAAGAAATATTCGCTACATTTTTAATTTATCCTCCTCCTTCCCGCCGTTTTAAAAGTAAGAACGTATTTTGTCTTCATAAAATTAAATAATTCATTTCACGCACTTCAGGCTGGAATAAATTTTTCTTACAAATGTCATAATCACCAGTAATGTCATGAACCACCAAAAAACATGTTTTCTAGCAAAAAAATACTTTTGGCTTGTACGATATTTTCCGTGGAATTACGGGTTGCCTATGCATTTTTGTAGACTTGCCACCAGCAACACGGGGACTCTGTGTATCAATGTGAAATGTGATGCGTGCGTGAGTGTGTGCGTGTGCGTGAGTGTGTGGGGGAGGGTGGTACATATCCGAAGACAAGGCAGGAATACGCAATTTTCAGTGCGAATATACCCATATGCCACCTTCTCGCCACACACATATACGCACAGTTGCACACACGCATCACATGACATTGACACATACACCATACAATAATGTGCAAAATCCGACCAATATAATAATGGATAATGGAAAAAAATGCATAAGTAACTGCGCCGTAACTAGGCAAAAAAGAAACGTATGTCTCAATTTTTGCAAATTGCAAAGAAACGTCCATGTTTCACGGTAGTTATCTTGACATATGCTAAAAAAATTCATTCTGCCCCGTAGAGTAAAATTATGCGAATTTTTGGAGACAATACGTTCTTACTTTTAAAAAGACAGCGGAAGAGGGGAAAGATAAATTAAAAACGTAGCGAATGTACAAGCATTACTCCCAGAAAAAAAAATGTTATTGGTTTTATCACGGAATTTTACTTATTTACAGTTATGTTAATATCATCAATAAGTTATGAGAAATTTCGACATTTTAATGTTGCAATACTTTTGTATATCAGTGCACTCGCTATGTAATATTTGAAAAAAAACAAACACTTAGACAATACTTGAAAACTAATATTTTATTATACAGGATGTTCCATTTTAAAAGACACATTTTTATGTAGAAAACTGAGCCTAGTAGACAAAAATGTTTCAGACAAGAGTTATACGGTTTCAAGGGGGACATAAGATGATGACAATGATTTGACCTTAGATGGTCGTTTGAAGGTCACGTAAACATCACCTTCAATGTCCTAAATAAAACTATTTTTTATTACATATTTTTGTAGCCCTTGTCAAGACGTTTTCAAAACACTGTAATAAAGCTCTTTTGTTAAGAATTTTCTCATATTTTAAATTTTGTTGTGATGTTTATAAAATATCAAGTATCTCGTCAAGTATTTATTTTAGAATGTTTTATTTGAAAAGATGCACACAAATATCTCAGAATCTTTGTCTTTTCTAAAAAAATGATTTAAATAAAACGTGGGCACCGCTGGCATTAGCGTTATCCGATGTACACCACGGGTAAGGTTGTGACCGGACACGGCCGTTTGAGAGTGTGGGAGTCGCGTAATTACTTCCAAAATCACGGTCGCCACTCGGTTTGACCTATAACTACCGAGAAGGTGTGCTCGAGATATAATCTCTAATACAAGGTAGGGTAATTTCTCCCCTCTGTTGCAGGTGTGTATCCCCGATGGATCATCACCGTCGCTGCCGCTTCCCTGGATCCTCGCTTCACCGCATACCAGGTAGCTGCTCACTGATGCCGGGTCCCCTGGATCCTCGCGTCACCGCATACCAAGTTACCGCTCGCATATATTAATTATTAACGTTTATTAAATATTCGCCTTGTGTTGTAGGTGGATGCCCCGTGGATCATCACCGTCGCTGCGCTCTCCGTATCGGATATCCGCTGGCCTCGATTATTAACGATACTAATTTATTTTCTTCTTTTCAGGTTCCTGCCCAGGATGGATCGTCGCCGAAGATGAACTTCCCCGGAGTCTCGCTTCACCAAGGAGTCAATGGACAACGTTGTATCACCGCCGTGGGACAAGGTGAGTAGAAGGTAAGTACGTTAAATGAATCTTGAGACACGACTTTCACTAAAGACGAATTATTTATTATAAATCGTTAATTACTTGTAATTATTACAATGTTTCAGTTCACGCACGCAATGTGTCGTTCACAAAAGGTGGCTATTCACCGCTCGCTATTGTTGAACGAGAAATTTAACGCGCAATCACGCGGGAGTTAC
>JASTWR010001010.1:0-63470 GCA_030770355.1 Harpagoxenus sublaevis | reverse complement strand
TTATTAAAATAATTGTTTTATTCCATAAAACAATTTAGGCACGTGAATACAGATCCTGACAAGCGCACGCATGTGTTGTGTGTCCTACGCTCGCACGCAATGCACTCATTTGTATATGTTCTTTTTTGGGTTAACTTCTTTGAGCACACGCAGCACGTATCCAAGTCCTCGTCAGAATCCGACCGCTGCTGCTTCCTTGATTTCGATTTATGCCCACTGCTCGTCGAAGGCTGCGGTTCTGATTGCGTGGCATTTTTTTGGCCGGCCTCTCTTTCTCGGCGCAGTGGCAGGTGTAGATTTTGACGTTGTCTTTCTCGTAGTAAGTTTTACTTTTTTTTTCGCATGGACTCCGCCTGCTCAGCTGCCAATTCCATCATTTCAGGCGAGTCAGTAAGAACGGCGCTCTTTCTTCGTTTTCGTCCTTTACGAGTCTGTTGCCTCGGAGCGGCTTTAGGAAAGGCTCGAATACTTTGAAGCGTCGCGCTCAAGTTCTGTGTATCACCAGGACGAGACATGGAAGAAGCCGAGGGGTCGAATTCATTCTGGTCGGCTGCATCGGGTTCGGTTGTCTCCGAATCGGCTGTGTCCGGGTCGGCTGCGTTGAGGTTGGCTTCTTCGGGATGAGCGGAAGTAGAAGGCATCACTCTATCCGTAACGCTGCTCGGCAAAAATTCGTATTCCTGGAAAATGGCCGGGTTGAATGAAGAAATTCTAGTGCATTCAAACCCGGACACAATATTCTGATGCGTTATGGCAAGTGGCAGTGCCTTAGCCACGATTCCGGGGATGTCGTATATCGTCATTGTTCTACCAGGATTCGATGTCATCCAGTTGTCGCACTGTGCGTGTACACTTTTCTTTAACGGGCCATACACGGTGCGATCCAGCGGTTGCATTTTGTGCGAGCAATGCAGCGGTAATGATAGGAGAATGATTCCATTCGCTTTACAAAATTCGAGACCAGCGATGGACAAATGTGATTCGTGATTGTCGAGTATCAGTAAAACTGGGGCGTCGACGGAAGCACGCACATGGGACTGGAAGAACTGTAAAAACTCTACAAAATGCTCCGCGTTCATCCAGCCACTTGGATTCGCTTTACCTGTGCAGCCTGGTGGTCCGCCGTTAAGAAAATGTGGTTTGAATTTTTTACGAGGAAAAATAAAAATGGAGGTAGAAAATGCCCGGTTGCTGACACCGCCATCGCCAATGTTACGAGAGTTCCTCTTTCCGCAGAAGGCACTCGCCCGATTTGTTTCACTCCTCGACGTCCGATGACTTTATTCGGTGTCTGAACGGTTGTTACTCCCGTCTCATCCATATTCCATATGCAGTGAGCCTGGAAATGATGAGAAACGTTATTTTCGACCAAAACATTTATTCATCTAATATTATAATTAATAATATAATGAACACACCTGGAAATGATGTTTATTCATCAGAGATCTCAGCAGCGCAAAGAACCTTTCTACATTTGTTCGATTGAAACTGGTGGCACGTGCTAAACTTGTCGCTTCTGGTTTGCGTATGGATAATACTGGATGTCGTTTGAGAAAGCTGCTTAGCCAATTTTTACCGGCCATGCGAGCGGTTTCCCACGATGCTGGTACCTTCAGATTCAATTTTTTGGCAAAATCAAAGGCTAAACCACGGGTTTCCTTCGCAGATAGCCCAAAGTACATATCGTTGCAATGTACTAAGTATTCCACCAAAGTTTTTTCACTTTCCGCGTTCATAACCTACATTTGTAATTAAGACGTTGCATGAATATCAACTTTGCTGAGCAGAGTGCATGCTTTTAAAAATTAATAATTGTTAAGTACTCACCGTTAAGCCTCCTTTATATCGTACGACCACGTCATCCACGTGTTGTATTTCATCCTGGTTCTTCTTTAGCCAGTCGTTCAACGTGGTTCTCGGGACACCGAACTGTTTTGCGGCTGCATGAGCGCTCATTTTATCTCGTTTCACCGCCACAACTGCATTCTTCAGTTGCTCCTTGTCGACGGGAGTCGTTTTGCGACGATACGTGTGTACCATTATTTCCCTGCAATGACAATGACGCACGTGCAACAAACAACACAGGGAAACCTAACCTAACATCGCCGTGAGCTGAAGTCGTGCGCCCGGCGCGCCACACTGACGAGACTGCCGAATCCGCCCGCAGTGCCTACTGACGAATTAGCCCTCAACACAAGTTTCAGGTTTGATCGCCCACGAAATATTAGACATGAACGATAATGAAAAAACTACACTGGATTCGTGTTCAGCATGCATTACTCTTTATAATCACGTACCTGGAGATTTGGAGAGCAAATATTATTGCAGATATAACAAAATTTCCACGCGCACAAAATTTTACTTTCACCTTCCAAAAACACGTTTGCCCTCGTAAAAATCATAACACGGCAGGTAACCTGCCGAAACTCCGTTGGTCACATGGGTACCATAAGACGCGTTTACAATGTTAATAGCGAGTTTGCACACTATACAGGTTCCGAGATATTTGATTTGACGATTTCACCCTCTGGACGGTCTCGCCCTGGTCTCCCCTACCTCTGCAACTGGTGCTTTTGACTCGGTCAGTCACCTCTCACATTTATCTAACACAAAGGAAAATGAAACCGTGCTGTCTTCTTCATCTCCATCTTCCCATCCGACAATAAAACCCCAAACTAGCCAATATAAAGCAAAACGTTTGAAAAGGCAAAAGCTTGCAGAAGTTAAGGGTAAGAGAATGTAAGATACTACATAATTCTACTATATTTTACTTTTTCTTGTTCTTCTATTTCACGTATATTTCTTAAACATCTTTATAATTATGATTATCAGAGAGAGAGAAAGAGAGAGAGAAAGAGAGAGAGAGAGAAAGAGAGAGAGAAAAAGAGAGAGAGAGATAGTGGAATAAATCTTAAAAAACTATACCAAAGGTTTCAGTTCTTACCTTAGTCTTTTTTAAAATTAAAACAACCTGTCTCCCGATGCGCGGATCTTAGCTCGCGGCTGGTCAGGGTCGAGAAATAGGCGCGGAGGAAGAGACGATAGAACGGCGCTTTGTACTTTTACGAAGAGTTTATTATAAACTGAGTTTGTTAAAATTACAATATTGAAACGAGGCGACAGCCTCGGTATCGCTTTTACAATCTATTTGTCGCGTGGTTGTTTATACAAGTATTAGTTCGCTTTTACAAAGTAAGTACGAGGTGATTGCACGGCGATGCGAGATAGTTTCCCGGAATGTACGTGTTCGGCCTACGGCGGTACTTGACGGGACGTTTTTGTATCGCGGGTGAGGGGCGCGATTGATGGCCCGCGTGGGGCGTCGCGGAAAGACAAGTAACGCGTATAAGTGGGCGGTGCTTAGTGAACCGAATTCGGGTAAATACCTGAGCGTGGCGCGAGGCGTGTACGGCACGCGGAGCGATTAGGCGTACACGATCTTGGTGCGAGGCGGGTACAGTACGCGGGGCTGTACGGGCGAGCGCGTTGTAATGGCGTGTGGAATACGCGACACGAGGATCTTGACAGGATGTCAGGATGCTGCGTGCAATCGGGAACACCCGACTGGGAGGAGCACTCTCCTCCGCAGTGCACGTAGACGGCAACCGGGAACCCCCGGCAGGACGGAGCACCCTCTGTCCGGTGCACGTCAAGGGAAAGACCACGGCCGGGTACGCCCGGCGTACAGAGAACGCTCTTGTACAAAACGTGGCCTTTGGCGTGTGATAAACGGTGGTACCGGTTACCGAGAACTCTCGGAAGAGACGAGTACGCTCAACCTCGCCGGTACGACCGGGGCTTTCAGGATAGCGGTGTCGGCGTACGGGAACTCCCGAATAAAGGCTGAGTACGCTCAACCTCGTCGACACGGCTGGTGATTTACAAGGAGCAGGATCGGGACTGGAAGTCGTGAGCAGCGGACAGGTCTGGTCGGACTGCTGGCACACGACGGAGTCTTCTAATTAGGCAAATTCGTTGCCTTTTTATACCCCCCAGGCTCGTTAATTCGGTAGCGGGGGTATCGCTTACGCGGAGCCGCACGTGGCGGGGATGTCGGGCCGGAGTAGGGGCGCCGAGCGCTCCGGCGTTGCGAACGCGTTCGATATTATTCGGGCGCTTACGGATATCGATCCGTTTGTCCCGAATCGATATCCGGCGGCGAGTGCGCCGACTTTATACAATTAAAAAATGTGTGGGGGCATTCCGCCCCCTTTCTTCGCCCGACAGATGGTCGGCCGGGCGGCTCGGCTGATGGACGGCCGGAACGATGCATTCCTGGGGGTGCATCGTTACAAAATTAACTCTTCTTTAAAATTAACTTGGATTTATTTAAAAACTCTTCTCTTTGTCTCTCCCTCTTAGATATAGACGTCCAATTACTTCAGGAAATGCAGGCCCAGACTGTTGCACTTAACAAAATATCGGATGCAGTAACAGATATTGCAGTTCACATAAAGCAATTTATTAATGCACCAGTATGTATGGTATGGTATTTAAGATATTTATATCTGTACACATACACAAAAGATATTCAAAAATTATAATACCATATTATTCTTATTGCAAAGTTTTTATTGATCCGATTTTATTCAATTAATTTTCCATTAGCCGATCTGCAAGTCGATTGCGAGTACGTTGACCTTCATTAAATATACCTCTGCCATCTACTATCGGCTGTATCTCTATATTATTATCTAGATTATTCATATCTTCTTCTAAATTCATGATAGCCTCCGGAGGTTCTGGAGGATCAGGTAAATTCGCACGTAAGCACATATTGTGTAACACTGCACAAGCATTTATAATATTCCCTGCCTTTTCCGGCGTGTATTCTAATGTTCTATAACGAAGGAGACACCGAAATTGTTTTTTAAGAACTCCTATGCAGCGTTCCACAGTGCTTCGCGTACTACTGTGGCGTTGATTAGAATATTCTTCTCGTGTACCAGGCTCTGCATTAGGAAATGGTGTTAACAGCCATGGCTCCAGTGGATATCAAGAGACACGGTAGTGTCTCGCGCCAAGTACGCGCGGAGCGAGACAGCCGTGGCTCTATATACGCGACGCGACGAGTTGCGAGTACCCGAGATTTTTAGATCTCGATAACCAGTGAACGGATCAAGTTCTAACTAGGCTTATCGTAAAGCTTGGACCAAATTTATATAAGAAAAGTGTTTTTATTTTTCCGCTACGTGTTCTACGAGCGGAGATGTTGCGATGCAAAACTCAAAGCTGAAAATTTACAATTAAGAAACGTCCACGTATTACTGTTGCTGTGTTCGCCACGGCGCGCGGCGGCACCACCGTCGTGTAACTTTCACCTTCTTGACGTTTGCGGCGCTATTTTAGAGCAACAAAGTGTCGCTAGCGGTGCACTTGGTGTACTGAGTGCAGTTGCACTGCCGGTGCACTTGGTGTACTGAGTGCAGTCGCGCTGCGGGCGCCCCGCGGCGGCCGCGGCCCGGCGGTATATGACAGCGCGGAGCGAGACAACCTACGCGGCTGGATCGACTCGGGCTTTGCGCGATTCGGGAGTGTGTGTGTAGTGAAAAACGTTCGTCTGGCTCACCGAGCCGGACTCGCGAGTTAAACTTGTACAAAAATAATGGGCCGCTTTAGACGTCCGCGTCGTCGAGAAATATTCCGTCCGTGTCGAGGTTATGATGCTTATCTGTAACGTCGGAAAATTGAGATAAACATAACCGTGAAGCGGCCCATACTCGTCGCGAGTCTGGTTCGGCTTGGTTTCTACTCGTTCGTGGGTGGGATGTCACGAGCCGGGTACGGCGTCCGACGAGCCAAATTTCGGGACTATTCGGGAGTGTGTGTGTGGTGAAAAACGTTTGAGTCCGGCTCGCGAATCAAACTCGTACATGTTATGGGCTGTTTTAGACGTCCGCGTCGTCAAGATGTATGTAAACATAACCATAAAGCGGCCCATACACGTCGCGAGTCCGGCTCGGCTCGGTTTCTGCTCGTTCGTGGGTGAGATGTTACGAGACGGGCTCGGCGTCCGACGAGCCAAATTTCGGGACTATTCGGGAGTGTGTGTGTGGTGAAAAACGTTTGAGTCCGGCTCGCGAATCAAACTCGTACATGTTATGGGCCGCTTTAGACGTCCGCGTCGTCGAGAAATATTCCGTCCGCGTCGTCGCGTCCGAACACTCCGAACGAAGTGCAGTGCTGGAGTGACAGAGTTCGCGCCTTGCGGATGGCTGGTTCCTGGGATACACCCTGTGCGAGGGTCGCGAGGTTATATCTATCGTACGTATTGCTCTTTCTCGCGGTCACGCTCGCGTTCCCCGCTCGCGTTCCCCGCTCGCGTTCTCTCTCTCTCTCTCTCTCTCTCTTTCTCTCTCTCTTTCTCTCTCTCTCTTTCTCTAATAATGACTATCAAATATATCTGATAAAATTAAATCTAAATATTTTTTGTATTATAACACAAAAATTATATCTGACACTGGCATCCTTAATTAAATGTGCAGTGTAGTTTGTATTATAAATTATTAATTGCCTTATTTTGTTAACAAACCATACTATACATATATTATCTACTATGACATTCTGCCAATAGCATCGTACATGCCAAATTCTGTATCAAATCTGTTTTTCTTTCGACAAAATTTATTTATAGCAAACACTGCATAATGTGCTCTCGACAAATTTGACTTTGCCTAATTTATTCATATTTTATGTCTTAATTTTTTTAATGATTTATATAAATTTATACAAACTACACTGCACATTTAAGGATGTCAAACTCTCAGATATAATTCTTGTAAGTTATAATACAAAAAATATTTACATTTGATTTTATCAGACATAAATGTCGATGTCAATAGACATTATGGCGTTTGATGTATCTATAACAAAAAGGGGTGATATCCGTACAAAATTACCTTTTACAAAAAGGTAAAAAAAAGACGCCAAGCACGCGTGGTTTACCTTGAAAAAATCGAAGTAGTTATCTTTGTACCTCGAAAAAATCCAAGTAATATCTTTACCTTAAAAAAACCAAAGTAATATATTTACCTTGAAAAAAAATCGAAGTAATATATTTTTATTACAAAAAAAAGAAATATCTTTAAATTATGCGTCAATTAAATAATATTATATCGAAAAATAACTACTGTTCTTTTAAGAAATGTATTCCCATTAAAGTGAAAAAATTAATATAAAATGTGAAAAATTTTAGTGAAAAAAACTTGGCGCTGCTAAACATAATAATATATATTAATAAAACAATTTCTATAAATGGAAAAAGTACTTTAAATTAATGCGTGAAAGTCTCTACATTCACATTGTAATTATTAATTTAATATTTTAAATTAGTTATTTTTATTGCTTTCAAATATTTTAAAATTTGGCAGCGCCAAGTTTTTTTCACTAAAATTTTTCACATTTTATATTAATTTTTTCACTTTAATGGGAATACATTTTTTAAAAAAACAGTAGTTATTTTTCGATATAATATATATTTAATTGGCGCATAATTTAAAGATATCATTTCTTTTTTTTGTAATAACTATATTACTTCGATTTTTTCAAGGTAAATATATTACTTCGGTTTTTTTAAGGTAAAGATATTACTTGGATTTTTTCGAGGTACAAAGATAACTACTTCGATTTTTTCAAGGTAAATCACGCGTGCTTGGCGTCCTTTTTTTACCTTTTTGTAAAAGGTAA
The DNA here is from genome assembly GCA_030770355.1 of Harpagoxenus sublaevis. NCBI lineage: Eukaryota > Metazoa > Arthropoda > Insecta > Hymenoptera > Formicidae > Harpagoxenus > Harpagoxenus sublaevis. Next base: position 55,784 of record JASTWR010001010.1, on the reverse strand, counting down.
TTTTGTACGGATCCCGAATCTCCTTGAAAATTGAAAAAGAACTCTAATTAACTTCAACAATTTTAACAATAAAATCATGTTTTATCTGTGAGATAATTACCTTGTTTACGCGAGCGAGGTAATTGTCGCGTATCGGAGTATCGGGCCGGTATTCATAGTCCAATCTCAAGTCAACGCTTAAGACTATCTTGATCAAGTCTGCTTATGCAATACCAGACCGTCTCAAGTTTGATAGATTTCATATATTACCTTGTTTACGCCGCCGCGTAAACAAGGTAATTATCAAATAAATTCAATATTATTGTTTGAAAATTTGATATCTAAAAGACATTTCTATAATAAACATTTTGGCTATTTAAATTACCTAATAGCCAGCAGTGATTGCCATTCTCATACTGTGTTCGAAGGAGATGCCGCACATAACAGTTTCTCCATACAAAGGAGTCATGGGTAAATCCCGGATATCTTGCTAAGATATTTATAGGGTATATCATATAGATGGATGGAAGTAGATAAGTGTAGGATCACTAGCTTCCGTTAGTTCCTCCAAGATAGAAGGTCCCTATAATTTTTCTGCGTGTCCGTAGTTAACCCTGTCCATGGTCTTCCGCGTTGTCGATGTGTGTCTCATGGATGGCCAAAAATGCCGGTCACGACGCTATGTGTCGTGACGGCGACTCCACTAGCATATGCACAGAACGTTATCTCAGGTAGAGATATACGACTGGCTATAGCATCCCCTGGAGTCCGTGCTTTTATATTTCTGTTGGCACTGTTGTGCGCTCTCGGGAAAGCATGTACGTCGGATTATTGTTTTGCAGGCGTTATTGTATATTTGTGCGGTCGGCAGACCGCCACAGGACCCCCTTGGTTGAGGGAAAGCCCCGGGTAGAGCGAGTTCCATCTTCTGCGTTTGCTGCGGCGCGGATGGCCGAGGTCTTGGGCATAGTTGCTGCCGTTCCTCGTTTGGCCGAGGTAGGTGACAGGGACTGTCGTTGTTCCCCGTTTTTGGCTAGCAGTGTTGGCGACGTCGCTGCCGTTTGCTTCGTTGGCCGAGATTGCGGATTCGTATTTTTCGTGGGCCGAGGTGAGTGGCGCGGTGGCTGCCGTTCTTTGTTGCCGAGGTAGGTGACATGGTCTGTCGTTTTTCCCCGTTGGCCGAGGCTGTTGGCGTGGTTGCTGCCGTTCCTCGGAGCCATTCTTCTTGTTGTCCGCGTAATTGATTGGTTGAGAGACCTTAGCCGGGCTTGCGTACTCTATGGCGAGCTTGCGGCCTTGGTTGATGCCAGCGGTTGCTGGTCTTTTTGTTGCCGATTGGTCATCGGACTTTTCGTTGCTGCTGTTGTGGAGTGGCTTCATCGTGTGTGATAGGCGGGATCACGTAGGATTGGTTGGATCACGTCGGGTTGGTTGGATCACGTCGGGGTCATTAATTTATGGCCACGCTGGCCACGTAGATTCGGCTCGCTCGCCGAGTGTTCGCTTCGCAGGAAGGATGGAGTCGCTATGTTAAGGTCCGTAACTGACTAGAGGTTGGTTTATGCTGTACACTTAGTTCTTATTTATTCGGTCTATGTACAAGGCTATATACAAGTCAGTAATTGTGTTTGTGTTAATTTATGGTGGCCCTGAGAAGGGCCGATTGCAAGAATGATGGGGCCCTGAAAAGGGCCGATGCGATCGTGGAATTAAGTCGGGCGTTCGCTCCACAGCAGGCACGGCCGCGTTCTAGTGCGGTGTAGCGGCTGCTGTTTGCCCCAGCGTCTGATCTCTCTCCACGCCGGCGGTGTTCCGGGCGGTGTCAGCGACTGTCTCGGATCGGTTTCGGTCTCTGCGGTTCGTACTCGCTCTGGTGATGGAGTCCTCGCTCGATGGTATTGTTCGGCCTTATATACCGCTGGCTCTCCGTCGGTTTGTGTAGCGATCTCGATGGTGGGGGTCTCCCACTCGCTGTCGGTTCCACTCTCGTTGTGGAGGATCTCCGCTTGTATTGCCCTGTGGACTCGAGATGGTGGAATAGTCTGAGTCCCCTTCTCCTTGCGGTCTCCCGGTGAGACGGCCAATGGCGAAAGGAGTGGTGGTATCTCGAAGTTCCAACTGGGAGAAGTCTTTCGCCGAACTCGTACGTCTCCTTCTACCAGTAGATGTCTCGGCGGCCTCGTAAGCTTCCCTGTAGGTAGGTCTATCGGGATAAGATTCCACGCTGTAGGATTATCCTGTGGCTGCTCCGGTTTTCTAGGCGGCAGCGATAGGCGTGGATTCGTAGTCCTATACCTCCTCTGTGTAGACACTGTTGGTTGGCTTCAAAAGACAAGTTCACAGCTTTCCACTCTTGTCAATCCGACTTGTGGATAGCCGAGCCGTGAACTGATGATGAGCTCTCGCTGGCGGGCCTAATGTAGGGGCCCTAGTTGAATTTTAAATACGAGAAAGCCTTCCACCCCTGTCGGCGTGAGCTTGCGCGCGCGTGTAGTGGGAACCGATCGATCGGTCCGTGTACTACGGGTTGCCGTTCCGTAGGGTCTTATGTGCGGTCGACAGACCGCCACATGACCCCCTTGGTTGTGGACTTGCCCAGGTTAGGCGAAACTGAACCGGACTGGTGGTTTCGTCGTTCTCCCTGCCCGGGTTCTCGTCCCAGTAGTTGGCTGGTCTGGCTCTTTCAGCTCCATCCTATCGTCTGGTGTGTCTGGTTGGCTGTAGTCGTCCTCTAACTCGTATGCTGGTTTGAGACGATCTATAGATACATTAACCGTTTTCCCGTAATTTTTATTTTGTACGTTTTTTCGCCTCGGTTTAACACCTCGTAAGGTCCGTCATATGGAGATTGCAATGTTCCGGTTGGTGCGTCGTGTCTCAGAAAGACTCTCGGCGTTGTTTGTATATCTTTGAAGATAAACGAGGACTTGTGACCGTGGCGTCTAAGTTTCGGGCTCAATCGGTTCATTGTCCGTCGTATTCTGTCGATCAGATCTTCTGTGTCTGCTTTGCTAGCTGTCTCTGTTTCTTGTAGGAATTGTCCTGGTAATCTAATCGATTCCCCGAAGACTAATTTTGCTGGTGTTGCCTTTAAATCCTCCTTCCAAGCTGCCCGGATGCCCATTGTTATTATTGGTAGTACTTCCGTCCAGCGTGTGGTTTCGTGACATTTGATAGCGGCTTTTAGTTGGCGATGGAATCTTTCTACCATCCCGTTCGCTGCTGGGTGATAGGCGTTGGTGCGTATGCGCTTGGATCCGGTTAAGTACGTTAGTCTCTGGAATAGATCTGCTTCGAACTGGCGCCCTTGATCCGTCGTTATCCTGGCTGGTGTACCGTATCTCGTTATCCATTCCCTGAATAGGTGTTCGGCCACCGTCTCCGCCGTTATGTCTGGAACCGGAATCGCCTCGGGCCACCTTGTAAAGCGGTCGATCATCGTCAGGCAGTATCTGTATCCCTTCGATACTGGTAACGGTCCGACCGAGTCTATATGGATATGCTCAAATCTCCTCGTTGGCATACTAAACTCCCCTGTTGGTGAGTGAATATGTCGTGTGATTTTAGACTTTTGGCATTGGATGCATGCTTGTGCCCATTTCCTGCAGTCCTTCTGTATTCCTGGCCAAACATATCTTTCTGTCACCATCCTTGTCGTCGCCTTGATCCCCGGGTGTGCCAAACCATGCAGGGATTGAAAAACCTGCTTCCTCAGTGCCTTGGTCACATATGGTCGGTTTGCTGGCGTGGATGTGTCACAGATTATTGTAGTTTTGCTCCCCGGGATGGGAATTTTCTCTAGCCGAAGTGAGGTATCCTCTTCCTTAAGTTCCTGTAGCTCCGTATCTTCTTCCTGTGATTGGGCTAAGGCTTCCAATTCCACGGCCTTCTGTATCGCTTCGATTCGTGATAATGCGTCGGCTACGACATTGTCCTTCCCGGACACATGTCGTATATCCGTTGTAAACTGAGCGATGTATTCCAGATGTCGTGCTTGTCTCGGTGAGCTGCGTAAGAGGTCTTGGTTGAAAGCGTAAGTGATCGGCTTATGATCCGTATACACTACGAAGCTTCTTCCTTCTAGCATGTGTGTGAAGTGCCTGATTGCCGTGTATATTCCCAATAGCTCTCGGTCGTATGGACTGTACTTCTTCTGTGCTTCGCTGAGTTTCTTGGTGAGAAAAGCCAGTGGCTGCCATCCTTGGTCCGTCTTCTGTTGAATGACCGCTCCGAGTGCCACGTCCGAAGCGTCTGTTGTCACGGCTAATTCTGCCTTCGGATCTGGATGTGCCAATATGGCTGCTTTTGACAGGCTATCTTTGCAGTTCTGGAAAGCCTCTTCGGCTTCTTTCGTCCACACAACTGGGGCGTTGCCTTTAGTTTAGGGTCCTTTCAGCATCTCATTTAACAGGGCTTGATCTTTAGCCGCTCCTGGTATAAATCGGCGGTAAAAATTTATAGTCCCAAGAAATCGGCGAAGCTGCTTCATGGTTTGGGGCTTCTGAAATTTTCTGATGTCCTCGACTTTCTCTGGTAGCGGTGTTGTACCCTCTGCCGATACCTTGTAGCCTAGGAATTTTACCTCATTTGCTCCTAGCACGCATTTTGCTGGGTTGATCTTGATGCCGTACTGTTGTAGCCTTTCGAAAAGTAATCGTAGGTGTTCCCGATGCTCTTCCTCCGAGTCCGATGCTATCAGGATGTCGTCTATGTAGGCGTAGCAGAACTTGAAATCGCGCAGGATTTCGTCCATCAACTTTTGAAATGTCTGCGCAGCATTCCGGAGTCCGAATGGCATAAATAGAAATTCGTACAGGCCAAACGGCGTGGTAATTGCTGTTTTAGGAATGTCTTCCTTGTTAACCGGAATTTGATTGTATGCCCGCACCAGGTCCAACGTGCTGAAGATTCGTTTTCCGTGCAGTGCTTGCGAGAAATCTTCTATGTGTGGTACAGGATATCTGTCCGGAATAGTTCGTGCGTTTACTCCGCGGTAGTCTCCGCAGGGTCGCCATGTCCCATTCGCCTTTGGTACCATATGGAGTGGTGATGACCACGGGCTTTTGGATGGCTGTATTATCCCTTCTCGTAATAATAACTCGAACTCCATTTTTGCTATTTTTAACTTGTCCGGTGCGAGTCGCCGTGGGCGACACGCCGTAGGTGGTCCATTCGTTGTCTTGATATGGTGGGTTGTTCCATGTTCCCCCACTCTTGTTTTGGTGTTGGGGTTCACGATGCCTGGGAATTTAGCCAGAATATCGTGATACTCCGTCTCTTTTCTGATGGTTTTGACTGAGATGTCTTGGCTTGTATTGATCGCGCAAGTAGATGCGAGTCCCGTCTGTCCATCGATTAGCTTCTTCACCTTTACGTCTGGAAGTAAGTGGTAGTGTGCTAAAAAGTCTGATCCGATGATTGGCTGGTTCACATCTGCGATAATGAAACGCCACGGACACGCTCTTCGAATCCCGAAATCCGGCTGTAGTGTGATGAATCCATATGTGTTTATGACCGATCCATTCGCTGCGAACAGTTGGTAGGACTCAGCTCTCCTTTTTCCTTCCGTATGGTCGTATGGAAATACGCTGACGTCCGATCCCGTGTCGATCAGGTATTTTTTGTGTGTGTTGCGATCCGTCAAATGTAGGCGGCGGGATTTAGGGCTATCGTCATCAGCCGCCATTACTGAATGCCCTCCTTGTTTTCCGCTTTATACGCGCAAGGTTGTGCACACTTGTATGCCTCTGCTCCGAAACGCCGGTGGTAATAACACATTCCTTCTCGGTGGGGCGTTTTGCTTCGGTGGCGGCTATTATCTCGGCGCCATCTGGCTCGGCTTCGGCTTCGGCTTCGACTCCTTGCTCGGTCCTCTTGCATCGATTGCACCATCTTTGAGACCTGCAGGGTTAAAGCAGCTACTTGCTTGCTCAACTCGTCTACCCGCGTTTCCGCTGAGCTGGTTTCTATTGGTGTAGACTGCTTTTGTGTGGAGGTTGCCAGCACAAGGGCTTTGCTATTCACCTCGTATATCCGGTCCGCCTGATCTGCCACTAGCTCGAGCTTATCATCCGCTCGTGTAGCCAAAATAACTTGCATGTGTGCAGGTAGCCGTCCCATCCATAGCGTCCGAAGTAAATCTCTCGAGACGCTGTTTCCTGCTAGCGTCGCCATATGTCGCAGTAATTGTGATGGCTTGCGATCTCCTAGCTCATCGCGCTCGAGCAGTTGTCTGATCCGTTGCTCCTGCGAGTCCGTGAGTCTCTGGATCAGTGCCTTCTTGACTGCCTCGTATTTATTCTCCTTAGGAGGCTTTGTGATGACATCTTTAATCTCTCTGGCTTGTTTCGGCTCTATCCGCGAGAGGACGTATGCGTACTTGGCTTCATCTTCTTTTATGTTGAATAGTGCGAATTGGCCTTCCAATTGGGCGAACCATAGTTCGGGCTCTTCCGGCCAGAAGGGGGGAAGTCTTAAGCCTATCTTACTCATAGCCGTATCTTCCTTATCCTTGTATTCTTCGTCGCTCTCAATTGCAACCGTCTTCTGCGCTAGTTTCTTCGTTGACATTTGTACTCGTACTCCTTTCCAACGTCGGGGTCACCAAATTTATAGGGTATATCATATAGATGGATGGAAGTGGATAAGTGTAGGATCACTAGCTTCCGTTAGTTCCTCCAAGATAGAAGGTCCCTATAATTTTTCTGCGTGTCCGTAGTTAACCCTGTCCATGGTCTTCCGCGTTGTCGATGTGTGTCTCATGAATGGCCAAAAATGCCGGTCACGACGCTATGTGTCGTGACGGCGACTCCACTAGCATATGCACAGAACGTTATCTCAGGTAGAGATATACGACTGGCTATAGCATCCCCTGGAGTCCGTGCTTTTATATTTCTGTTGGCACGGTTGTGCGCTCTCGGGAAAGCATGTACGTCGGGTTATTGTTTTGCAGGCGTTATTGTATATTTGTGCGGTCGGCAGACCGCCACAATATTCATAATGGTTAAATTTGTGTTGCATATCTATAAACATTATTAATGTTATAACATTAATTTACAAATTTTTATTGTAACTATTTGCTATTCAAATTAGAGTATATCTTATTTATGTATATCATTGATAATGATGACAATATGGATCATAGAAATGTACAGTAATTTTCAATAATATTACAGATAAAAATCAGTTACAATTTGAACATGCTGTGCGTGATATCCTTTTCTGTTGACATACAATCCTTCGTGTACACTAGGAGCTCTAATGGCTACGTTAGTGCCATCTACAAAACCCAATAATCCCGGAATACTTGTCTTGGTATAATTTCTAGAAAATAAAATTATAATTTTTGTTTTACTTTATTAATAAGTTTTTTTTTACAGGAATCAAATGAGACAAATGAGACTGAAGACATTGAAATGCAGGACGAAGAAAATTATGATGACAACTGTGAATATAATGAAGATTATTAAAATAATAATATTTGTTTACAATGTTTACCTAGTAGTAGTAGTAGTTAAGTTTATTGCATTTCCCCGCAAGGCTTACAAGGCGTTTTTGAAAGGAACGTACCCAAACCTTTTACAAGAAAACCCCCCATTTCCCGTCCTGGTCATAGGCGACCCTATACAAGCTATGTCTCCCTCCCTCCCCTTCGCGGCCTCACCCCCTATCCCCGTTTTCCTCCCCTCCGCGGACCTTCTCCCTCCTTCTTTCCTCGTCTCCCTTCCTACCCCATCCTCCAGTCCTTCCCCTGCCTTTCTTCCCGCCTAGCCTAGGCGAGACTATCTTCCCGTCTGAATCTCCTCACGTTACCTTCCGCTCGATCCTCCATCTCTCGCTTGTCCCCTTCCTGTCTCCTCCCTCTCAGCTCCTACTTCCGCCTCCCTCTGTCCAGACCTCAATCCTTCCCGCCTACTGCCCTACACACAAAAATCAGAAAAATAAAAAACAACGCACATACATAAACATACCTCCGCTTCGCCTCTTCTTCCCCCCTCAACCCCTCTCCTTCCCCCCTTTGCTCTCTCCGTTCTTCCGTTTCCAACCTCCCTTACTTTCCCCTCCACTTGCCTTCCCTCTCATCCCACTTAATCTCTCTCCCGTCTATCCATAACCTCCTGTTAGTCACTACAGCCGACCTTCCATTTATCCTCTCCTTCTTTGCCTTTTCCACCAGCCTATGTCTGTATATCCTTTCTTCCATACTAAGATCCTCGTCCACACCTGTGGTATCTGCGAATATGGATGTGCGCGCGCACATCCATAGGTATGTACGAGCGTGCGAAGGTATGAGTGAGCCGACGGGCCTAATCGAGTAGCGCCGATGGCGAAAGGGACAGTCACGCTCCAGGCGGCTCGGAAATGGGCATCTCCACATGCGATCGGTAGTTTCGGCCTGATACGGTGCATATTGCTTGTTGAACAATAAAGTATTGTCCCTGGTGGATACCAGTAATCACGTGCGCGTTATTTGCCGAAACCTCCAGCATCACCGATTTTCCATCTCCTCCATATTTCCTCACTCTTTTCTATTATTTCCTCCTTGTCCTCTTCTTCTTCTACCTCCACAAAGAGCACCATCTTTTTTCCTTCTCTTAATCCCTCCGTTATCCTTCTCACCGGCACCACTCTTCCCAGTACTTTCTCCATTATCATGTTCACTATCTCCTTCCTTTCCTTTGTTCCGTCACCTATTATCCTCCTCCAAATCAACATTCTTTTCCGCTTTTCCTCCATTTCTCCTTCTTCTCTTTCTTCTCTCTGCTCTCTCTCTCTCTCTTTCCCCTCTCTCTCTCCATCTTCTTACTTCCTCCTCTCTGCTCTCCATCTTCATCCATAATCTATTCTTCTCCTCCATATACTTCTCCCCTTCCGCTCTCTCACCCCTCTCCTCCTTCCTTCCAACGCTCCTCTTCTCCATATCTCTCGTCACGTTGCCCTTATCATTCTTCCACTCCCACATACCTTTAGCTCTTCTTTCACTCTCATTTTCTATCCACTCCTTCACTCTCGCCTCCCTTTCAAACCCTGGTCCCGCGCTTATTCTTTTCTCTATGCTTGCTTTCGTACCCCTGCTTCTCCCTCTCTTGCCTTCCTCTGTGCCGCGTCTCCTTCTTTCTTCTTCCTTACTCCTTTCCCCTTCGCTCATTATATCTTCCCACCAGTCATTTGTTTCGCTTTCTCCCCTTCCTTCCTCTTCCACTGCTGCCCCTTTCGTCCCTCCTTCCTCTTTTCTTGCATCTCCTGTCCCATTCCTCTTCCCTTCCTCTCTTCTTTCTTTATCCTTCTTCTTCTTCTCCCCGCTACCTCCTTCTTCCTCTTCTTGCTCCCCATTCCTTCCTCTCGCCCCCCCTATCTTCTCCTCCTCGCGACTTCTATACTTCCTTGTTCTCTTCCTTGTCCTTTCCTCTCCCCCCATCCTCTTCCTCCGTGCTCTCTTCTGTCTTCTTCGCCATCCTTTTCCCCTCCGATATGTCTCGCATGCCTTCCTTCATTTCCTTCCTGCTCTCCTTCATTCTCCCACCATCTTCTCAATCCGTTCTAACCTTTCTTCCATCTTTGTCATCCACAATTTTACCTCTTTCATCTCCTGTTTCACTTCCTGTATCTCCCGTTCTATTCTCCTCCATCCCGTCTTGCTGCCTCGCCCTCGATCCGTTTTTCGGCATCCTTCTCGCTTTCCCTCAACACTCGTAGCAACTCGCATGCACTGACAAAACAAAGAACCATTATTACCGACTTTATCCACTACCAGGTTGCAGCCTCTAATCTTCCTCCCCTCTTACCGTCTCCTTTCTCCTCTCTCCGCTTTTCCCAATCTTTATTATACACCTTAAAACTCGCAACCACTTTCCTTACCGTTCGCATGTGCCTCACTCCTAACCTAATCTTCTCCACCATGCGCTACCCGGTACTTGTTGCTAACCCTTCACCGGCGGTTACCGCGGCAGCGCCGATCCGCTAAACTCTTTCCGCGCCCTCTCTACTCATTCTCATTCGCAGATAACGTGCCGCCGTCTGTACCACCGGTCTCCGTCTTGCCGTCTGTACCACCGGTCTCCGTCTTGCCATCTGCTCTTGCTGCCTGCGCACAAGTGCACCTGCACATCAGTCAGTCCCAGCCTGTCCTCCTCAGCTGCCTTTGACGTGCACGCGAGTACTCCGCTCACCTACGGCCCCAGCACCATCGCCCCTCTGAGCCCCTTATGTTACTCTACCTTCCAATTGCCAGGGCCTGCGCGCTCCTCTGCCGTCCGTCCCCACTGCCTCTCCCTCTCTTCCGACCACCTGTCTTTTCCTGCCTTATCCTAACCTCCAATCTTCCTCTGGATAATTTTTCTCCGTTTCTCTCGTCAGACTCCTTCTTCCTTGCCTCCTCCATTTCCTCATGTTCTACCGTCGTTCCTCTACCTCCTCGGCCACTTTCCTCTGAACTCCCTCCTTTATCTTCCTTTTGACTCCATTTCCTCTTCCCTTTCCTTCTCGAGCCGACCTCTCCTCCAGTCGCCCATGTTCCTTTTTTTCATCAATGTTTACCTAATGTCGCATATTGTTTATTAAATTACAGTATAAAATGTTTTGTTTATTAAATTACAGTATATGTGGTATTACAGTATAATTATATGTAGCAATGTTAGTCTACTATTTTTATTAACACTCAATTCTATAATTTGTTAATTAGTATTGTTTACTGATACTTTTATTTTTTTCATACTTATAGTACTAGTTAACACTTTTAATACTTTCATGTAGAGTTCTTTCATATAAATATGACATAATGTTGACGGGACGCGTTGTGTCGCGGTTGATGGGCGCGATCGATGGCCCACGTGGGCGTCGCGAAAAGTGAAAGTAGCGCGGTTGATGGCCCGCGTGGGGCGTAAGTAACGCGTGTAAGTAGGCGGCGCTTAGTTTACAAGATTCGCGTAAATACCTAAGACTGGCGCGAGGCGGGTACGGCACGCGGAGCGATTTAGGCGTGGATTACAATAGCGCGAGGTGGGTACAGCACACGGGGCTGTACGGACGAGCGCGTCGAAATGGCGTATGGATACGCGGCGCGAGGATCTTGACAGGATGTCGGGATGCTGCGTGCAATCGGGAACACCCGACTGGGAGGAGTACTCTCCTCCGCAGTGCACGTAGACGGCAACCGGGAACACCCGGCAGGACGGAGCACGCTCTGTCCGGTGCACGTCAAGGGAAAGACCACGGCCGGGTACGCCCGGCGTACAGAGAACGCTCTTGTACGAAACGTGGACTTTGCGTGTGATAAACGGTGGTACCGGTTACCGAGAACTCTCGGAAGAGACGAGTACGCTCAACCTCGCCGGTACGACCGGGGCTTTAGGATAGCGGTATCGGCTTACGGGAACTCCCGAATAAAGGCTGAGTACTCTCAACCTCGTCGATACGGCTGGTGAGTTGTAAGGAGCAGGATCGGGACTGGAAGTCGTGAGCAGCGGACAGGTCTGGTCGGATTGCTAGCTCAAGACGGAGTCTTGTAATTAGGCAAATTCGTTGCCTTTTTATACCCCCCAGGCTCGTTAATTCGGTAGCGGGGGTATCGCTTACGCGGAGCCGCACGTGGCGGGGATGTCGGGCCGGAGTAGGGGCGCCGAGCGCTCCGGCGTTGCGAACGCGTTCGATATTATTCGGGCGCTTACGGATATCGATCCGTTTGTCCCGAATCGATATCCGGCGGCGAGTGCGCCGACTTTATACAATTAAAAAATGTGTGGGGGCATTCCGCCCCCTTTCTTCGCCCGACAGATGGTCGGCCGGGCGGCTCGGCTGATGGACGGCCGGAACGATGCATTTCTGGGGGTGCATCGTTACAAATGTTTCACAGTTTGCAATTGTTAATATATACCTTTCCACCGTTTGCTCTATCTCTTGTGGAGTTGTCGGAAAATGTATCCATTGTCTTAAAAGATGCTCATTAATGGCTAATGTTATTTGCTGCAGAATGACGCTTACAGTAGGCTGGGCTATATTTAGCCTACTGTCTACACCGACAGCTTTTTGGTAGCTACCTTGCGCATAAAAGTTTAGGGCACACAGTACCTAAATTAATTTATAAGAGTTATATAAGAAATAACAACATTAATTTAACAACTGCACAGTTTTTTAACAATTATTCATATTGAATCACTTTATAACTCGAAGTAATAATAATGTTGCACTATTAAGACAAAATAAAATTAGAATTCTAAGGACAATAAAATATAACTGAAAACACTAATTTGACAATTATCTTAATTCAATAATTATTTTCCTTACTTTCAGTTCATTAGGGATACATATAGCTCTTCTGTTTGGAGGAATATGTGGTCATAACTCTTCTATAAGATTTCGGGCTAAATGCTTAGATAATCGGTACATCCCCATAAATTGTTTTTCGGGAATAGCAAACAGATCAGACATATCTCTAATTGTTCTTATCAAAATTTGAGATGCACGTAATGCAGCAAGGTGTTGCCTCTCTCTCTCACGACGTGTTGCGGCTAGCTGTAATATTTATATAAAAGGAATAAATATTATTATTGCATAAATCTTGTAACATTAAAAAATATGTATATATGTACATTATATTTGTAATAACGATTCCTACAATATTTTTTATCATTTAATTAAGAAAATTAAGAAATAATATACATATATACAGGGTGTATCATTTTAAGTGATTTAGCTGAATATCTCTTAAAGTAAAAGAGATTGGAAAAATTGTTTCAGACAATAGTTTTATGGTTCCGAGAGAGGCAGAAGTTGGCCACATCCGTGTAATTGTAGGTGGCGCCACTTTCTAGACTTCTGCATGGCGGCCATTTTTTCAATTGGCAGTCGATTTTTTGTTCCATTGAATGTTGTAGCTGGCATTGAGACAAATACAACGGTTTTTTATTTTTTGAAATAGGATCATTTTTCATTGAATTACTGTGTTCCAAAGTTTACAATTCAAGTAAAAAGCTTCCACCCCCACGCAGTGTACGTATTTTGTGACTCCAAACCGCCCTCTCTTTCTTTCTCTCTCTCTCTCTGTGTGTGTGTGTGTGTGTGTGTGTGTGTGTGTGTGTGTGCGTGTGCATGCCTGTGCGCGCGCGCGTGTTCGTGCGTGTGTGTGTTGTTCCTATCCGTTGTCTGGACTGATTCTGTTTGATGGTTAACCAGCTCCAGACCGCTTGACACACATTTTCCCGTGCTCAGAATTACCCAGGATGAACGACGTGGACGTGACGGGGCTTTCATCCCTATGGGGTGCTTTATTTACATGAGTCTCCTTGCCTCTCACGATTCGGGGTGCTTGATTTACGTGAGTCCCCTTGCCTCTTACGATTCGGAGTGCTTGATTTACGTGAGTCCCCTTGCCTCTCACGATTCGGGGTGCTTGATTTACGTGAGTCCCCTTGCCTCTCACGATTCGGGGTGCTTGATTTACGTGAGTCCCCTTGCCTCTCACGATTCGGGGTGCTTGATTTACGTGAGTCCCCTTGCCTCTCACGATTCGGGGTGCTTGATTTACGTGAGTCCCCTTGCCTCTCACGATTCGGGGTGCTTGATTTACGTGAGTCCCCTTGCCTCTCACGATTCGGGGTGCTTGTTTAACGTGAGTCCCCTTGCCTCTCACTTCGGGGTGTTTGTTTTACGTAAGACTCCTTGCCGCTCATGTGTGTACGTGTGTGCGTGTGACGGATACCAGGCTTAGAAGCGCTCATTATTAAATTTATCCATTTAATAAATGTTCGAATACACTACCATTCTGTTGTAAACATAGACGGAGCCGTTTCTGAAAAATTGTAATGGTAGACAACAAAACTTGCCGAGGAATATTATTGCAGGCTCTTTTTATTCTGTTTTTCATATCCTCTCGAGTTGTCGGAACTTCTTTGTACACTACATTTTTCAAATAACCCCACAAGTAAAAATCTGGTGAAGTTAAATCTGGAGAACGTGGAGGCCACTTTGTAGGGCCAAATCTGCCTATCCATTTTTCATGGTACACTTCATTAAGGTAAGCGGTGACTATTCGAGCCGAGTGAGGCGGTGCTCCATCTTGTTGCCACCACATTCTTTGACGAGTGTCGAGATCAACCTCTTCTAAAAGACCTGGTAATTCATTTTGCAAAAATGCAAGGTATCTTGCACTGTTTAAATTGTCTTCAAAAAAGTAAGGTCCTATCAAATAACCATTAATTATTCCACACTATACATGAAAAGTCCACCTGTGTTGATTGTCAACCATGTGAGTCCAATGAGGATTTATAGGCGACCAATAATGTGAATTGTGCCTATTTAATTGGCCGTTATGATGGAACATAGCTTCATCGGTAAATCAAGCACCCCGAATCGTGAGAGGCAAGGGGACTCATGTAAATAAAGCACCCCATAGGGATGAAAGCCCCGTCACGTCCACGTCGTTCATCCTGGGTAATTCTGAGCACGGGAAAATGTGTGTCAAGCGGTCTGGAGCTGGTTAACCATCAAACAGAATCAGTCCAGACAACGGATAGGAACAACACACACACGCACGAACACGCGCGCGCGCACAGGCATGCACACACACACACACACACACACACACACACAGAGAGAGAGAGAGAGAGAGAGAGAGAGAGAGAAAGAGTGAGAGAGAGAGGGCGGTTTGGAGTCACAAAATACGTACACTGCGTGGGGGTGGAAGCTTTTTACTTGAATTGTAAACTTTGGAACACTGTAATTCAATGAAAAATGATCCTATTTCAAAAAATAAAAAACCGTTGTATTCGTCTCAATGCCAGCTACAACATTCAATAGAACAAAAAATCGACTGCCAATTGAAAAAATGGCCGCCATGCAGAAGTCTAGAAAGTGGCGCCACCTACAATTACACTGATGTGGCCAACTTCTGCCTCTCTCGGAACCATAAAACTATTGTCTGAAACAATTTTTCCAATCTCTTTTACTTTAAGAGATATTCAGCTGAATCACTTAAAATGATACACCCTGTATATTTATGCTTAAAAAAATTAAAAATATTTTTAATACTTACCATTCTGTTATGTAACACGCGCTCACATACAGAAATACGGCTGCCATTTAACTCAGTTAAACTGCTTTCGGTGCTTTGCGCAACCACATTCCGATCGGAATTGACTTTCCGCTTGCTTGCGAGGTGCCGGGAACTTTCCGATCGATTCGGAAACAATCCGAGTGTCCATAATAGCAAAACCGTCGAAAAACGGAATTATTCCGATCGGAATTCATTCCGAACAAGTCCATAATAGGTCCCCAGCACCGGTTCCGCTGCTCCCGAGAAGATGATACCTATCCACGCTTCTTAGGGCGACGCTCAAATGGGGTACAGCGATCTGTGCCTCGTCCAAGAACTCTTGGTTGTCGCCCGAACTCCCGTGAACTAAGTCCCGGTCGCGACGGCAAAGCGGGGTCAAGAAAGTTCGGCCTCGTGACAAGCGAATCTTGTCACCGGAGCTCCGGATTCCCGAACCAAACGGCCGGCCCGCCTGCACCGGACCGACCGTTCCTCGTAAACGCATCCTTGCGCATCTTGTAAATTCCGTATCGCGTGCACTCGCACATCTTGTAAATATCGCGTCCATCGCCGTATAAATACCACGCCGTGTGCATTCGCACTTCTTATAAATACCGCGCCGTGTGCATTCACGCATAATATAATACCGCGCCGTGCGCACTCGCGTATCTTGTAAATACCGTAGCGCGTGCACTTGCACATTTCTCGTAACTATCGCGTCCGTCTCCGTGTAAATACCGCGCCATGTGCATTCACGCATAATATAGTACCGCGCCGTGCGCTCTCGCGCATCTTGTAAATACCGCAGCGTGTGCACTTGCACATCCTGAAACTATCGCGTCCGTTTCCGGGTAATATCGCGCCGAGTGCGCTTGCACCTCTTGTAAAATAGCGCCGTGTGCACTCGCACATCTTGTAAGTTTTCGCGGTCTGCGTCTGTTTAAAGTTGGAAAGAGAAATCAGGTAACTGCATTACCGACGAAGAAGGTAAAGCAGGTTTCGAATCATTCGTATGGTTAACTCTCGTGAGCACACTGTGAACACATTCGGAATGGCGGGCGGCGCCACCAACTGGCCCGCATGCGAGAGATAGAAAGAACGGAACGGGTGAACTCGAACCGTCCACGTAGCGACAAGAAAGCGGCCATTGCGCATTCGCAATCTATCAGTAGTTGAGAGCGGACGTGCGGTCCGGGTAAATTCGGTGTGCGTGTCGACTTGAATATTCAAGCGGATGCATGTTGCATCATATTCATTAGCGCAAGGCTAAGACAAGACAAGCGTACGGGAGTCGTGCAGCAGAGTCAGACCTCGTCAACTGCACAATTCATATTCTTCTGGATTTTGACCGACAAACAGTCGTCATCTAATGGCGGGTCGATCCTTCTAGAATTCGAAGGACGACAGGGCTACGGCCCTTACGAGCGGAGAGCTCTGTATCCTACCAAGTAAGTGCAGTACGAGAATATTCGAGGTAAGGAGAGTCCGTCTGGAACGAGAACATTTACGACCGTGGATTACAATAATCCTTACGGTAGCTTCCAGATGTGTCTCGCTCTTTCTTTTCGACGCATCACGGTGATGACGTCATAACCGAGCAAGGAGAATACGTCACGAGCACGTTGCTTTTCACGGGCGAGATATATTCGAATATCTCAATGAGAAATCATTATTCATTGGAACAAGAATGTTCACCTTTCTTTTCATTAAAGTCTGTAATATCGAGCGCTCGAAAACTATTATTGCGACCTTGCAAGGTATATACATGTATAATTTCTGTATTACTTCAATGAGTTATGAGTATTGTGTATGTGAGAATACGATCAATCGGTAAACGGGAAAACCGTGTGGAATTCACCTTTCATATGTCTATTTCAAGTTAATCATTGGAATAACACTTTTGTTCTTTCTTTATTAATCTTATGGTACTTTCGTCCACACGCGTTCCCCCTTTCTCTTTATCTAGAGACGACCTGCGATATTATGAGAACAGTGAGAAAGTTCTGTGATACTATTCAAGTATAAAAGAGATAAAGTTTCATATTGGTATTACTATTCGACAAATACGTTAAGATACAGTCCATTATAGTTCACTATCAAATATAGTTTATGATTCAACTCAGTTCAGTTTAATATACTGTACAGTACAAGATACAGTTCTTTTCAGTTTAACACAGTTGAAGATACAGTTGTTTTCAATTCAAGATAATCTGTTTGTTTATTTTCAACATTGATGTATTCTGCATAATTCACGTATTCTTATATTTTGTGTATGATTTCTATGTATGTTATATTATTTCTATGCACATTTCGTTCATGATTACTATGTATATTCTGTAATTTTATGCATACTCTGTTTATGATTTATATGTATTTGAGACACGCTGCTCAGTGCGCGGATACTTTGTAATGAGAATACTGGTAAGGTTTTCGGCAGTTTTCCTTACCCTTGCACCAAATGGTGGTATTCATTTTGATTTCTGCCACGTAAATTCATTGGTTTCGAATTATACGAGTTTCAAATATTCAACTGGTTATTCATTCAATGTGTTGCCTCCTCACCTATTCACACGAGATCAGACTTACGGCAAGTTTGTACAGCGTCCGTCTCAAACTCGCAGCGCACGCGTAATTCAATGTTCTCCTAACCCGGCGTATCGTTATTGCGCGCGGGCAAGTAAGCTAGTTGTTTAATAGCGAATAAACGGTTGTGTGTAAATTGAAATCCTGACTACTGTTTCTGGGCCTACCATTGAACCCTGATCCGGCGAGCTAAGTCCGAGTTCGATTCCTCACAAAAGGCAGGCCGTTATAGTATATAAAATAAAGGTAGAAAATACCTAAGAATATAATAAAATTCGAAAAAAATTGCCAATATAATAAGAAATTGTGCAAATTAAAAACTTTTGCACATTGTTCTATGTATAGATTCCCCGAAATTTTAAAAGGCTATAACTCAAAAACAAATTAACAAAATATTAAAGAATAGTATATAAAATAGGGGTGGAAAAGACTGAAGAATATAACAGAATTAGAAAAAAATTGACAATACAGGGTGGACCAAATGAGTATAATGGGAAAAATCTCGAAATAGAGGTTAGATACAGCAAAATGTTTCAGACAAAAGTTGTATGGTCTAAAGGGGGAGATAAGATGGTGGCAATGATTTGACTTTGGATGGTCGTTTAAAGCTCACGTAAACGTCACCTTCAATTTCTTAAACGGAATCCCCTATATTGTAGTATATCGTTTGAAAGGGCATAAAATAACAAAAATTTTGGTGCAAACAAGAGGTCGATACGTTGACCCGTTCGGGAGTTATTTAGGGTCAAAAATTGACTTTCTTCTACTTTAACTTTAAATCGTGTAAATGCAACTCACAAATATTCATTAGTCAGACATAATGCCCAAACTACGCCGAATCTAAAACTAAACATCGAAAATCAGAGATCGCAACAATGAGTATAAAACAAAATCAATTATATAAATCCAAGCTTACAATATTTGTGCGTCAAAATAACAGAAGTAGAAATACAAGTTAAACACTATCACAAGCTTGGTAGATCGCTCTATTTTACTTTCAGACAATAAATTCCACGATTGCAACATTGAAATAGTTAAAGAAATTTTAATTAACAATAGTTTTCCAAAACCAGTTATCAATAAACATGTTGCCAAACGTTTAAACCTTCTTAAAATACTCAATACAACACTTAACAGCTCCGCGGATAATAATGTAGTTTTTGATTTAAAGAACTGTATACCTTTACCTTATATCAGAGGTTTAAGTGACAACTTATGTCGCAATTTGAGAAAGTTCCATCTCAACACTTTATTTACAGTTCCTAAAAAATTGGATTGCTTAATTAAACGAGGCAAAGATAGAATTGATGATCTTAAACAAACTGAATTAGTTTACAAGATCAATTGTAAAAATTGCAATGCGACGTATATTGGACAGACAAAAAGACATTTGTGCACACGTCTCCGGAAACACCAAAGCGATGTCAAGAAAAATTTGAGTAAACAGTCGGTAGTTAGTAAGCATCGAACATCCTCAGGACATGATTGTGATTGTCAAAAGCCAGAAATAATTCACAGGGAGAGACAGATTAGAAAGAGGGAATTAGCTGTGTGCGGGGGGGTATTAACGCTATCCCCGGGGGGCAAGATTAGCCATGCTCGAAGGACCAGAGGGGGGTAATTATAATCCCCTCGCGACAAAGATAGCAAAATAGGCGAAAGAAAGCGAAAGCGCATGCATACGACTAAAAGCGACTCACCGCTCGGGCGCCCGTCGTCTCCCGGTTGACTCCGACTCTCGTCCCGTCCTTGTTGTATCCCCACGTGGCCAGGCTCTGCCGGTCCGACATGCAGGCGGATGCAGCAGGCACAAGGTTGCAGGCAGGCAAGCAGGCACAAGTGCAAGGCGTAATAAAGCGGGCACAAGCAGGCACAAGCAGGCGAAAGCACGAGCAAGCAAGGCAGGCGAAAGATCGGTCCCCAAAAGTGGGGGGAAGATCGCGGTCGGACGTCCGAAACTTCGTGCGGTGTTGCGACGAGAGTTTGACGATGAGTGTCTGCTCGCGGTCCTGAAACGTGCCGCGAGCGAGTACTTGCTCCCCATTTTGGGGGTAATCGCTGCCGTCGGTGGATCAACGATGGCAGCACCAATTGGTGAATCGCATGTTTCAAGATTGTCCCGATCGCGATCCACCGACGTCACGCGAACATTGACAATTGGCAACTAATAATCAAATATGCAATTAATAACTAAATGTGCGCAACTAATAACTAAATGTGCCAATCGGCACTAATCGAAATCAAACAACCTGGATAAAGCAATCATAAGCTAAAATAAACAAAGACAATTAATCAGATATATGTACAAGGCGATACGCCGAACATACCGCCCACCAAAATACGACGTATTTTCTATGCTTTATTGGTCGTCCTCTGGTGAATTGTCTATCGGCAAGGGACACAATTTCACCAGAGGACGAGTAAGAGGGCCATCCGCTGTCCTCACTGTGGCGACCCGAAAGATGCCGTCGCGACCCGGGCGTGATACGACTATTCGTTCTCGCCTTCATTGCAAGGGAGAAACGTTCTACTATTTCAATAGGACCGACGTCCCTTTTGTACCGCGTTAGGCGACGATCTTAGCCATTTTGGTCGTTGCTGCCGAGGTTGTAAGGCTCGTCATGCCAACGATTCCAAAGATGTTGGTGCATGTGTTGCACCAGTTGCCATCGATCAAATCTACCTATCGGCACCGGTTTTAGATCCAAATGGACTATCTACGAAGAGTTCGAAGATAGGAGGATGCCCCGGAGTCGTTGACGTCAAAACTAGTAGGATATAAGAGCTTGGAGTGCAGGATGGCATCCATTGGCAATAAGCGTGCTAATTTTTTTTTCAATGATGAGCATCTGAGCTTCCACTATACGTTTACCCCCGTTTTCCAAAGCCACCGAATGTGACGCAAGAGAAGGGTTGAGTGACGATTTAGAATTTTCCTGCTCTGAGGCGGCTTGCGTTCGACTATCAACTCTCGACGAGTTTCCACAAGACGGGTGCCGCAGTCACCTTGTGTCGGTGAGCAACGGTCACGCCCAGCTATGAAGCGCCTCAGAGCGAGGAAACTATTTCGACTATGAAGTTGCGAGTTCCAAGCGAACCGCCCTTATATCAAACGAACCACTATAAGCTTGACTGGAGTTACTCCTTGAGAACAACAACCATGACTGATCTACCGCCCACCTTGAGGAGTCCGGCTGGATCCAAGAAGGGGGGAAGGCCGATCTACCGCCCACCCTGAGGAGTCCGGTTGGATCCAAGAAGGGGGAAAAGCTCGGAGGTGTCTTCGAGCAACCAGGTCTACGCTCTAATCTATTGATGTCTCCTGCGAAGCAGCAAGATTAAACGAGTTTTACGAGAGATCAAGCCAAATGAGATCCGACTTGATCTACAACGAGAATACTATTGAGCTAATTTAATTTAAATCTACAAGAACAGTGAACTTATATTCTAACGAGGTTATCTAATGACTAAATCTATTGGGAAACAAAATAACTACGAATTGCTACTAATATTAATAACGATAGAAGATACAGGACTTCCCCACTTTATCCTGCGTAAATTTATCTCTAGCTCTAGATTCTGATTTCAAACAACGACATCCATGTATAGGAAAGCTACTTGTAGTTATTTGGCGCGAGTGGCAATAACGAAAATTGTCTCTTGTAGAGGAGCATACTACTAAATTACTAGATATTTCACGACTTGTAGTCTGTGAAGAAGACCTGTTTTTCTTTAACGAAGATGGAGCAGTGGGGACTTGCTTCGATCGTCTGACTCTATTAATGGAAGTGTCAGCTGAGCCGCAAGTCATAAACGAACAAAAAGGCTGTGGTGGACGGGATGACACCGAGCCCACTAGTACCCATCCAAAGATGGTGTTGAATGCGTCGGGTTCACCTTTCTTTCCCACACGACGACCGTCCCGAAGCAATGACGTAAAGTCTTCGGCTCCAATCAAGATGTCAACGGGACTAGGTCGATGATATTGCGGATCAGCGAGTTTTAATCGTTCTAAGTGTTTCCAGGATTGCCTCTCCACTGGACGACTAGGCAGTTGTGGTGAGATGCGTGGGAGAATCTTGGTTTCTATCGGAACGCGGAAGTTACTATTGCCTTGCGGCCGGATCACCAATGAAGTATTGCCTCGAATGACAGCCGCTCTGCTGTTACTTACGCCTCTAACCATTGCGCGACTTTTTGTGCGTCTGAAACCACCCTTTTGCATGCAGTGTTCGGTGATGAAGTTCGACTGGCTAGCGCTGTCTAATAGGATGCGAACAGGGAAAGGATTCCCGTGTACGTCGAGAGCTTTCGCCTGTACAGTCGACAACAATACGATCGAGTTAGATTTCAACACACTAGTCATTGTGACGATGGGCTCATTGCTTTCCTGTGAAAGATTCTTTTCCGAGTCTGCTTCAGAGGAGGCTCCACTCATCGAGCTTGAATTCCGCTCGAAATGCAGAAGCGTATGATGTTTAACCTTGCATGACTGGCACGTCCACGAGGAAGGACAATTGCTAACGCCATGGCCTGAGCGAAGACAGTTAAGGCATAGATTCGAGTTTTTAGCTGTTAAATGTCTTTCGCTAGGAGCTAAGTTCAAGAAGCGAGGACACTTAAAAACGAGATGCTGTTCTTTACATACCGGACACTCGGCGGTTCGAGTTGCAAGCGACGAAAACGGCGCGGATTCTTTCGGCGAAGGCGATTGCGATTTGAGCGAAATATTTGAGGAGCCCGATACGAACGCGAGGACTCGACAGTGATCCGAGAGGAATTTCGTAAGCTGCGTATATCTCGGTATCCCTTCCGCCCGGTGCTCGGATTCGAATTTCTCACGAAGCGAACGCGGGAGTTTTTCCAACAAGAATTTGAGAAGCAAGTAGTCCCAAGAATCCGTGGGAAACTACAACAGATTCAATGCCCGCGTATTCTCGATAAAGGTATCCAACAGCGTGCGCAAGGACGCGGCCGACTCCGACTTCAACGGCTTGGCGTTCAACATGAAATCTATGTGATAATCCGCCAGATTCCGTCTGCTTTGGTATCGCGAAACTAACGCGTCGTAGGCCATCGCGTAGTTATCCGCGGAAAGAGGGAGGTTCTTCACGACGTTGAGCGCTTCCCCCTTTAGCGAGGCCAACAAATATTGATACTTTTCTATAGAGGAGATGTTCCGATTCTCGTGAATAGCGGTGTTATATAACGCGATGAACGAGGGCCAAAGAGCGAGGTCTCCCGAGAATTGCGGAAGTGAAATTTTAGGCAGTCGGATGAACGACGTTTGAATCGGGGCCTGAGGGGACGAGGTGGTCGTTCGATCGGCCCCAACAAACTTCTCATAGCGCCCGACTACCGCGAAACGCATCTGATCAAAACTCAGGCGAATAGCGTCCTCCGTGGCGAACTCCTCATCCGAGGCATTTTGTATTACCTTGAGATGTGTGGTCTCAAAATCCTCGATCAACTTAGACACGGTGGGGTATCGAACGAGAAAATTCGGTCTCTGCGCGACATTTTCCACTGCCAGCATTGAGAGATCGTGAATCTCCCTCATCCGCCGCACGCATAACTCGCGCTTAGTTCTCTGGGCCCCACTCATGATGAATGGAAACGACGATCAAACGAAAGCGACACCAAGCGCTAGGCAAACGAGACTTAAGCACGATAGCTATCCAATAACGAAAGATTAATTACAGGAAGATAGGTTGCAAAGGATATACAAAATAACAATATAATATATCAATAATAGCAATATAGATGTATCAATGTTCAAGTATATCGATAGACTGGCACAGGTTAACCGGTTACGACGAGAAATGCACTCGAGCAATCGTTGCGCTGGATCGGAGCTCCAACAAAGATGTGCTGCGCGCGACGTTACGACACGAGATATACGACGCGAGGACGTGCTGCGCGCAATGCTACGACACGAGGCGTACGATGCAAGGACGTGTTGCGTGCGACGCTACGACAAGAAGCAGACGACGCGGGCTTTAATTATTAAGATGTGTCGCGCGCGGTGTTACGACGCAAAACACACGACGCGAAGATGCGTTGCGCGCGTGTTACGACACGACGACAACGGCAACGACGCTAGCACTCTCTACGTCACGAGCACCTGTTACGACAACGGTATACGAAGCGAGCAACAACATACGTCACAGGCGTTTATTACGACAACGGCATACGACACGAACGGTGTATTGCGAATTCACGACAATGCAGATAACGACAATGGCACGTGTTACGACGAGCGAGAAATTCACGCGAGTATTCTCGTCGCGAAGCAAAACTACAGAATTGCGAACAAGAGATATCGCGCGTGAACGAGAGATTATTAACACGCCACGCGTTATTGCAACTCGCGATTGCGAGAACAAGCGATACGACACGAGCAACAATTACGACAACTTCTTTGGGTCGATTAAGGTGCGCCTACATCTATCGTAAATAATTATCGTAAGCTCCTTACGACCACTTACGACGATCGCAATGCTCGTCGTGACAGTTATCGTAACCTCATCGATGAGTGGATTCAACTTGAACTCTGACGATTACAACGCTTGTCTAGCGTTACAACAGTAACCTAATCTGTCAGCTTTCTCGACGCGTAAAGAAAAGTGTGTTTATATGATATATTAACATAGATATATTGTTTACGAGAGTTTCTTTGCTTACGACCACGATCGCAGCGTTACGATAGATGTAGGCGCACCTTTATAATCGCAATTTTAATATCCGATATTCAATTCGAACGATTACAAGAGTGCTAAATATTTAATATCCGGAACCAGTGCCGACAAATAATATTCGATCGATGGCAAATATGTTTGTACGAATTCCGACGATCGGGATAATATGTTTTCGAGTCGCACCAAAATAGACTCAGCAACAACGAGGATAATAAGTCGCGCAATTGTTGAGCGCGAGTCCACGTAGAAAAAACTGTGTACGCGCGGCTCGGCTCGCGACCGAGCGTCAAGGCCGCCGACAGTTAGGCGAAAACGTATGGCTTGCCCGAGAATATTCTAAATTTGAATATTTCGGGTATTATATTGTTGCGCCCGTGCCGAGACGCCCGGTAGAAGCCCGGTAGGCAGCCGCGAAGCGCTGCCTGACGACGTGCCTGACGACGTGCCTGACGACGCGCTTGACAACGTGCCGAACAACGTTGTTTACTAACAGTCGCCATTCAGATTATCCACCGGGCCTTCGAGCCAGACAGACGTTTTTCACGAGCTATCTCTGTATTCTCTGAGACCATATTAAACGAGTTCTCTTCCAACTGAGAGTGATTATTCCCGGAAACGGGATTGCGCGCCGCGTTCGCGAGTGAGTGCGTGAGTGAGTGTAGCGAACGCGCGGACGAGCGCAACATTTTGGGGGCTCGTCCGGGATCGGACGAGCGACCGTGGAATAGACGAGCGGGATGGCTTCAACTAGGGATGAAACGATACAAGTAAATATGAGTACATACTAGATACTTTTGTTTTAATACCAAGTACTTTTAGCATCGATACCTACGGTTGTGATACCTACTTGGTATCGAACAAAAGTACTCGTATCGAATGAAGCGAGTATCGGCGTAAAAACAAAAAACATATGTGCACACAGCGACACAGCACACTGCACAGGCCACAGCCGTATGCAATCTATCTTTGTTTAGCCAGTTTAGCTTGATTCCTATTTCCTATTGGAGAAAGCTTGCTCTCTCTCTAGTCTCTCTCTGTCTGATGTCTCTGTCCTTCGGGGGAACATTATATTACAATATCGAAAGTTATTTCTATGGTAAATTGTTTGAAAACAGAACTTTTAAAATTTTTTCTCCGTTTGAATGCATAACTAATGTCCAAAAAATACTAGAAACAGAAACAAATAAAAGGTTTGGCTTTATTGAATATAATACACATGCAGCAATTGCAACGCTTTTACGCTTCTTGATCCTCGTTTTAAAACTATCCATTTTCAAGATGAAAATGCTTGTGAACAGGCAATTCAGGAACTAAAGAAACTAATACAAGAAGACATTTCTAATCCGAACAGTGAGTCTGAAGTAGAACAAAGTCCCAAGAAAGATTATGATTTCTGGCTACATCATAAGGAACTGATTATAAATCAGAAGCGAAGGAAGACTAATATTAAAAGTGACGAATTGTCACTATACCTCTCTTCCCCCATTTCATCATTAAAATCATCACTAGAAGAATGGGAGGACATGAAAACAATGTTTCCACTATTATATAAGCAGGCTCGAATGTTTTTAGTGGTTGTTGCTTCCTCAGTTCCTTGCGAAAGGTTATTTTCTAAGGCGGGAGCAACAATCACTATAAAACCAGGAATCGCCTATCAGGCAAATATCTTGAAAAACTATTGTTTCTTGCAAATATTCCAAAAGATTCATTTTTTGATTAGCGTACGTTTATACAAATACATTTTTCTAACATTTCTTTAAAAACTATAAATAAATTTATTAATAAAATATGTTAATAAAAAGGAATTTATTCATTTTACATAATTACATTGTATAAATTGTATTTATTTTTAATCGATACGATACAAGTAGGTATCGATACTTTCCTACCGATAATCAATAGGTATCGAGACTTTCTTTTGATACAAGTAATGAGTAAAAGTATCGATACCTTGGCGGTATCGTTTCATCCCTAGCTTCAACGGCGCCTTCCACGAGAAAGCGAGCCCGGACGGAGACTCCCCAGTCGGATGCCCCGGAGGGGACGGCGATGACGACGGTTGCGGCGACCCTCCAGACGGTGATCCGGGAGGTGCGACTCCTGCG
Source organism: Harpagoxenus sublaevis (assembly GCA_030770355.1). Taxonomy (NCBI): domain Eukaryota; kingdom Metazoa; phylum Arthropoda; class Insecta; order Hymenoptera; family Formicidae; genus Harpagoxenus; species Harpagoxenus sublaevis. Next base: position 29,391 of record JASTWR010001010.1, on the reverse strand, counting down.
CGAGGAACAAGCGCGGAGGGAAAGGGAGTACGTTCCGCCAGCAGGAGGAGGAGCTCCGCCGTCTTCGGGGGACAATCTCCGGCAGCTGCATACAGCTAAGTCCTTCCTTTTCTAGAGCGTCCGGGGACTCGGGAACGCGAGTTGAGAGCGGCGCGGGGGCGCGAATTGTGCACGAAGGGGACGCGGTCGCGAGCGGCGCGAGTGCGGGTTTCGCGCACGCGGGGGAGAGAGACGCGGTCGCGAGCGGCGCGAGTGCGGGTTTCGCGCACGCGGGGGAGACAGACGCGGTCGCGAGCGGCGCAAGTGCGGATTTTGCGCACGCGGGGGAGAGAGACGCGGTCGCGAGCGGCGCGAGTGCGGGTTTCGCGCACGCGAGGGGGAGAGACGTAGTCGCGGGCGATATAGAAACGCCAGCTGCGCGCGCGGGGGAAAGTGTCGCGGTCGCGGGTGCCGAGTTAGGATATAAACTTAAACCCGACACATACGACGGGACAGTTACGTTGCAAGAATATCTTTCGCAACTGAATTTAATTGCGCGTGCGAATCGCTGGGATGACGCGACAAAAACGATCGCGTTGGCTTCGAGTCTGAGGGGGAAAGCGCGTTCGGTTTTAGAGTCGGTGCAGGATGTCGAGCGGTTGAATTTCACGGAATTAAAAGCGAAGCTTGAGTTGCGTTTCGGGGAGGGACGTCAGTCGCAAAATTGCTACGCGGCGTTTACAAATCGAAAGCAGAAATTCGGGGAGGATCTAGCCACACTTGGCTCCGAAATTGATAGACTCTCGCGCCTTGCGTATCCCGAATGTCCCTACGAGTTGCGCGACAAAATCGCCTGCGCGCAATTTATTACGGCCGTGACTGATAATTTTATCAGGCGAGCGCTTCAGATGGAGGGAATAACCTCTCTGAATCTGGCCGTCGAAAGGGCCAAGGCGCTAAAGATAATTCAAGGGGATGGTTTTGAAAGAAACAAAGAGAGTTTTAATAGAAATTTTTCGAAAAAGGAAACTGAAAACGTGCGGAGTAGTGATAAGAGTAAGGAGGGAGGAAAAAGTGAAAGAAAATTAGGGGGATAAAGTAGTTTAGAGCGAAAAGGATCCCGTATTGTTAATAATTTTTCTTGCAAACAAGTTTTGAATAAAATGTTTATGAGAATAAAGTTTTGTAAACTGTTCAGTTCTTTAACTTTTTAAGGGTTTTCTTGTTCTGTGTTACTGCGTGTTGTCTGTTTTCTTTTCCTAGAGGAGACCGACGGTACGCGTATGGAGGTCTACGAACGGGTTCGGGAGGAGTCTCGACCTGCGGCGGAACATCGGCCAAGACCTTCGTGAGCATACCGTCTCGAAGAGGACCGCCTGCCCACGGTTTTTGACCCATGGTTTTCCCGTGGGCCATAGGGCAAATGCCAGGCGGGGACTTGGGGAGCCCTGCGGGGCGCAGGGTCGATGGGAAGTCCCCCCCCCCCCTTGTCCGAAGATTTCGAGGAGGAGCGACGGGGCAACTGTCGTAGAAGTGGACGTCGGCTTCGGAAGACCGGAGCTCGAGGACGAGGTGAAGAGGACGGCTCTCCCTGGAGTCGGCATGGGGGAGCCTGGCCAGCTCTCCCCAGGAGGTCGATCACGGGAAAAGGACGGAGTCCTAGCGTACGGCGAGGGACCAAGAGGAGGCAGTCCGACAACCCGCAGCAGCAGCTCGGGTTAGAGCAAGGAGCGCCGGCTTGGTGTCCTGGGAGCCGAGCTCGTCTGGGTGCTGCCCTCCAGATTGTCGGGACGACAATCTAAGAAGAGGGGGGCAGTGTTGCGCCCGTGCCGAGACGCCCGGTAGAAGCCCGGTAGACAGCCGCGAAGCGCTGCCTGACGACGTGTCCGACGACGTGCCTGACGACGCGCTTGACGACGTGCCGAACAACGTTGTTTACTAACAGTCGCCATTCAGATTATCCGCCGGGCCTTCGAGCCAGACAGACGTTTTTCACGAGCTATCTCTGAATTCTCTGAGACCATATTAAACGAGTTCTCTTCCAAGTGAGAGTGATTATTCCCGGAAACGGGATTGCGCGCCGCGTTCGCGAGTGAGTGCGTGAGTGAGTGTAGCGAACGCGCGGACGAGCGCAACAATATTTTAATAATTACTATTCGACTAATTACCACGACAATTGCAATGATTCACGACCAATGCAGATAACGACAATGGCACGTGTTACGACAAATAAGAAGTTCGCGCGAACATTCTCGTCGCGAAGCGAAACTAGAAAATTGCGGACGAGAGATATCACGCGCGAGACTAGAAAATTAACACGCCACGCGTTATTGCAATTCGCGATTACAAGCAAGACGAAATTAACAATATTACGAAAGCGAAATAAGCGAGAGGTCGGCGGTATTTCACTAACGCGAAAATATCCGGCTCGAAGGACCAATGTGCGGGGGGGTATTAACGCTATCCCCGGGGGGCAAGATTAGCTATGCTCGAAGGACCAGAGGGGGGTAACTATAATCCCCTCGCGACAAAGATAGCAAAATAGGCGAAAGAAAGCGAAAGCGCATGCATACGACTAAAAGCGACTCACCGCTCGGGCGCCCGTCGTCTCCCGGTTGACTCCGACTTTCGTCCCGTCCTTGTCGTATCCCCACGTGGCCAGGCTCTGTCGGTCCGACATGCAGGCGGATGCAGCAGGCACAAGGTTGCAGGCAGGCAAGCAGGCTCAGGAGCAAGGCGTAAAGAAGGCACAAGCAGGCACAAGCGGGCGAAAACACGAGCAAGCAAGGCAGGCGAAAGATCGGTCCCCAAGAGTGGGGGGAAGATCGCGGTCGGACGTCCGAAACTTCGTGCGCGTTTGAAAGCTCCTTATGGATGAGCGGTTTTGCGATGAGTGCGGCTCGCGGTCCTGAAACGTGCCGCGAGCGAGTACTTGCTCCCCATTTTGGGGGTAATCGCTGCCGTCGGTGGATCAACGATGGCAGCACCAATTGGTGAGTCGCATGATTCAAGATTGTCCCAATCGCGATCCACCGACGTCACGCGAACATTAACAATTGGCAACTAACAATCAAATATGCAATTAATAACTAAATGTGCGCAACTAATAACTAAATGTGCCAATCGGCACTAATCGAAATCAAACAAGCTGGATAAAGCAATCATAACCTAAAATAAACAAAGACAATTAATCAGATATATGTACAAGGCAATACGCCGAACAAGCTGAAATGTTTTATATTAAAAAATTTTATGACACCATTAATTTGCAAAAAGACACGGAGAATCTTAACGCTCTCTATGTACATATTATTAAGGAAACTTAATTTTGACTCCTTCTTCTCTGTTTCCCTCTCTACGTCACTCGCCTTTGTTACTGACGACATTGGTTTGTTTTTATTATCTGTCTATCAGTTCAAATTTTACCACCGCACAGCTATGACTTGTAAACGTCTAACGATAATGCTGTTTAACGTACATTCTACTTTTGACGCACAAATATTGTAAGCTTGGATTTATATAATTGATTTTGTTTTATACTCATTGTTGCGATCTCTGATTTTCGATGTTTAGTTTTAGATTCGGCGTAGTTTGGGCATTATGTCTGACTAATGAATATTTGTGAGTTGCATGTACACGCTTGAAAAAGACCGAAATCTGCGGTCGAAACGTAGCGTTCTTCAATTAATAAAATTGCCAGTTTGGTCGATCTAAACACCTTTACTAATTTTTATTACTCACTGGCGACTCAAATTCTCCTTTTGTTTTTAACTTTAAATAACTGCTAAACGGATCAACGTATCGACCTCTGGTTTGCGCCAAAATTTTTCTTATTTTATCCCCTTTCAAACGGTATACTACAATATGGGGGTTTTACTTAAAATTTGTTAGTGTCCCAGGGCTCCAACTCAAAAATTTGAAATGGAACCCTCCAATATTGTAGTATATCATTTAAAAGGGCATAAAATAAGAAAAATTTTGGCGCAAACAAGAGGTCGATACGTTGATCCGTTCGGGAGTTATTTAAAGTCAAAGTTGGAAAGTCAATTTTTGACCCTAAATAACTCCCGAACGAATCAACGTATCGACCTCGGGTTTGCACCAAAATTTTTGTTACTTTATGCCATTTCAAACGATATACTACAATATAGGGGGTTCCGTTTAAGAAATTGAAGGTGACGTTTACGTGAGTTTCAAACGACCATCCAAAGTCAAATCATTGACACCATCTTATGTCCCCTTTTAGACCATACAACTTTTGTGTGAAACATTTTACTGTATCTAACCTCTATTTCGAGATTTTTCCCATTATAGACTTATTTGGTCCACCCTGTATAATAAAAAATGTGCAAATTAGAGCACATTGCTTCTTTATCATTTTATAATTTGATTATTGAATTTGGTGATAATTGATAAAAAGGTTGTATTTTAATAAAATTTGGAATTTTTTTAAAAATGCCCGTGGTTGCTCTAACTTTCGCAAATTTTGAGATATCGGGCTATTTCTAATTCTTTAAAATTATTTTTGTCATTCTCGGCTGTTTCGAAAAAAAGAGGAAAAAAGAGACAGAGAGAAACAGGAAGAGATTAAGAGAAAAACAAAAAGAAAGACAATGATAGAAGAGAGAGAAAGAGAGAGAGAGAGAGAGAGAGAGAGAGAGAGAAAGTAAGGTATTTATTGTAAACATAAATAATAAATAATATGTATTTTTGGGTAAATATATAGAGAAAAGTCCCCGATTATAAAATACCACATTTATTTTGTGTAATCGCCGGAAGTCTATGGGCAGAATTGAAAAATATAATGTCTGTTCCGGTTTTATACTTATATTTTCGCAATCCGTTAAAACAAAACGAAAATTCTCGTAACGAAACAATTTAAACAGAATGCCGAAACGTTTAGGGTAAGCGCGGTGTTGATATTTGTCTCACCGAGAGACAATACTAGCACAGGTGCTTCTTTTTGATTGGACCACGTAAGGTCGAAATTTGTTTTGTATCATCTCTAACCGACTAACGGGCTGACGAATCGAGAGAGTCGTCCTCCAGCTTTTGTTCGAGACGTTCACGTGTACTTCAGTAAAAAAAAATCGCGGCGAGGTTTTGTCATTTTCGTAAATTTAGTCCGCAATCAAATTATTCGACCAACTTATAATCACGTTGTTAAAATAAACACCTTTGTGAAATACAAGAGTTCAATTTCGTACGAGTGCCTACTCCGCCTAACCGTCGAGCCTTCATCCAAGGCTGTACCAGCCGTCCATCGCAAAGTGCCTCAACGCATTTGACGAAACAATGTCATTTTGAAAGGAATTTAATAAACTTCAAGATACTGAAATGTAAAATTTAATATTATTGAAATTAATTTCATAAATTTATCATAGGTTGGCAATACAATCCTAACAATTCACTTAGTGTTTACGTGTTATTGCATATTCTTATAGTCCTTGTCAAGACGTTTTCAAAACACTCTTTCGTTCAGTCAATTTAAACTATGATTTAATAGTTCTAAAGAATTATGATTTTATTAAGAGTTTGAAGCAATCAAATTTTCAGAAAAGTACTGGTTCTTTATAAAACCATAATTAAAATTTACAAAAACCTTACTTTAAAAAAAACGTCGGTTAAAATTGCCAATAACTCCTCATAGTTTTTAAGTGTGCAAGTAGAAACTTGCACATTGCTTCCTCATAGTTGTTAAATGTGCAAGTTGATACTTGCACATTGCTTCCTCATAGTTTTTAAGTGTGCAAGTAGAGACTTGCACATTGCTTCCTCATAGTTTTTAAGTGTGCAAGTAGAAACTTGCACATTGTTTCCTCATAGTTTTAAAGCGTGCAAGTAGAAACTTGCACATTGCTTCCTCATAGTTTTAAAGTGTGCAAGTAAAAACTTGCACATTGCATTCTCATAGTTTTTAAGTGTGCAAGTAGAAACTTGCACATTGCTTCCTCACAGTTTTTAAGTGTGCAAGTAGAAACTTGTACATTGCTTTCTCATAGTTTTTAAGTGAGCAAGTAGAAACTTGTACATTGCTTTCTGATAGTTTTTAAGTATAAAAATTAGAAACTTGCACCTTACTTCCTCATAATTTTTAAGTATGCAAATTATAAATTTGCACATTGCTTAATCAACATTTTATTTCGCTCATAAAGCTTCCTCTATGAGGAAGCCAAATTAATAAATATCCACTAATATATTAAAGAAAAAATTTGGCTTCCTCATAGAGGAAGCTTTATGAGCGAAATAAAATGTTGATTAAGCAATGTGCAAATTTATAATTTGCATATTTCAAATTGTGAGGAAGTAATGTGCACGTTTCTAATTTGTATACTTAAAAACTATGAGAAAGCAATGTGCAAGTTTCTACTTCCTCACTTAAAAACTGTGAGAAAGCAATGTACAAGTTTCTACTTGCTCACTTTTTTATGATGGAATAGGTATTTTTGTCACTTAGTGTAGATTCCATTTTTCGAATGTACTCATCTTTATCCAAAGCTACCGTGACATTGCCTTTTTCCGCTCTAGTGAAGATAACATTAGGATTTGTTCTTTGGAAATGGATCGCGGATTTGTAAGAAGCGATGATACTATGTTCAATAGGACTGATGTGTATTTTATTGTTTAAAATCTTAGCGAACTGTGGAATTGCAACGTTGCGAATTTTGATTTGATTCTCAATGATGTGTCTTCTGTTATAGTTACATTCTAAGCCTTTGATAAATTCGTGGATCGATTTTTTTATGTTAACCGGAAACGGGAGGCTGAATTGCTCTCCTAGTTGTAATAGAAAAGACACACCAATGGGAATCTCCGTGTTCAAAAGGTTGATGAACCATTTTTTGTTTACTGCTCCGAATTTATAAGTAGTAGTTTTTTGTAGATATTGGAACGGATCTACTAAAACATTGACATCCGTTGCTGAGGTAGAAATGCAAAATTTTATAGAGTTAATTCTTTCGTTATGCGTTTTTGGAAATATGTAATAAAATGAGATAAAAAAGCACACTTGAACCGCTTAAAGAAACCTGCAAGAAAAGAGAGGAACATGGTATGTATTATATAATGCACACAATATCAGTAAATAACATTATACAAATAGAAAATGAGATACTTACCGGAACGCCGTTTCTAGTCTATTGTTATAATTGGTATAATATCTACAGCAGGTCGTACCCTTACGCCCTGTACCTCCTCTTCGTCGTCCGTTATAACAAAGTCCTCAGCTAGAGGAATGATCGTGGTCTCGTTGAACGCGGGAAAAAAATCCCAACCCCCCTCGTCGCTTTCGATCAAAATCCTACAATATCTCGAAAACGGCGCAAGATACGAGGTCGCCATACGTCCCATTTTGTTCCTCTCGAAAAATCCTATAAGGATCATAGGCCCCGATCTTTCATCCCTCACCGTCCCCGAGATACAAATTTTCAAACATATTTTGTCCAATTTTTTCAAAGTGCCACGTGCGCAAAGGCTCCCTATTCGCCCATTTGTACTTCCCTCCCCCTCCTAACCCCTCAGGAGATATAATAATTTTTTTAAAAACCGGCCCGATCTGTGATTCTTAATTCTGTCTTATCGATAAAAGAGCTCTCTTGTATTTCTGTCATGTTACACATTGTGTGCAGCACCTCAGAAATACAAGAACACCTTTATCGATAAAATAGAGTTCGGAATATGGGCCAAAGAATATAAAATTCCCTTACCTGCTCGACAAATGTCCCATTGTTACCATTTTTAGAGTCGAAAAACTAGACAAACAAGACCGGGAGCGTGTCGAGGGAGTCGAGAGGAGTCTGGAAATCCAGGTGTGATAGAGAAATTCGAAGACAGAAATTAAAGTCCAAAAACTGGACAAAAAGGCCGAGAGCGTGTACAGAGGATTGAAAAGAGTCTGGAAACACCGGTTTGATAGAGAAATTCGAAAACACAAATTAAAGTCCAAAAACTGGACAAAAAAGGCCGAGAGCCTGTTGAGGAAGTCCGGAGAGGAGTCTAGAAATCCTGGTCTGATAGAAAAATTCGAAGACACAAATTAAAGTCCGAAAACTGGACAAAGAAGGCCGAGAGCGTGTACAGGGGATTGAAAAGAGTGGAAACACCGGTCTAATAGAGAAATTTGAAAACCCAAATTAAAGTTAAAAAACTGGACAAAAATGCCGGGAGCGTGTACGGGGGATTGAAAGAAGTCTGGAAATCCCGGTCTGATAGAGAAATTCAAACACAAATATTAAAGTCCAAAAATTGGACAAAGAAGCTTGGGAGCGTGTCGAGGGAGTCGAGAGGATTGTGGAAATCCCCGTCAGCTACAGAAATTCGAAAACACAAATTAAAGTCCAAAAACTGGACAAGAAAGGCCGAGAGCCTGTTGAGGGAGTCCGGAGAGGTGTCTGGAAATCCTGGTCTGATAAATAAATTCAAAGACACATATTAAAGTCCAAAAACTGGACAAATAAAACCGGGAGCGTGTCGAGGGAGTCGAGAAGATTGTGGGAAACCCTGTCTGCTAGAAAAATTCGCAAACAAGAATTACAGTCCAAAAACCGGACAAACACAAGACCGAGAGCGTGTCGAGGGAGTACGGAGAGGAGTCTGGAAATCTCCGTCTGCTAGAGATATTCGCAACCAAACATTAAAGTCAATAAACTGGACACAAAGAAGACCGGGAGTGTGTAAAGGTAGTCAAAAGGAGTTTGGAAATCCCGGTGTGACATAGAAATTCGCCCACAAAATTAAAGTCAACTAAATAATACTTTGCAATATTGTAACTATATATGTACATATAAAACGTTACAATAAGAATACAGAATTCAAAAACAATACACACAGTTAAAATTAAAAATAAAACATTTAATAAAATAATCTTAAAGACGCTCAAAGAAACCTGCAAGAAAAGGGAGGAACATGCTTATTATATAATGCACACAATATCAGTACATAATTATACAAATAGAAAATGAGATACTTACCGGCGCCGTTTCTAGTCTATTTGTATTATAGGTATTATTTCTAGAGCTGGTCGTACAGGTCGTACAATCAGCTCATCGTCCGTTACAATAAAGTCTTTATTGAGTGACAGCTTGAAAAGAAAGAACATGCTTATTACAGAATGCACACGGTATCGATACATAATTATACAAACAGAAAATAAGATACTTACCGGCGGGATTTCTATAATTGGTACGTCGATATCCTTCTCCTTCTCCTTTTTCTTCATCTTCGGCGACTCCAGCCACATAGTCATCTTGTCGAGCTTGTTTAAGAAATGTTCCTCCTTTTCCACCCATTCTCATCCTTTTCATACTCGATGCACCATTTTTTTAGGTACCATATGGTTTCGGTACCATTTGCATCGTTTTTGAATTTGGAACCACGAATGGTACCGCGCAGAGTCGTCGTAGGCATCCGGCAACACCATGTGGCGCCCACGGCACAATTGTTCGCCGCATTGACCGTCGCACGGCTCTAGGGGACAAGGCGGAAGTAACGTCCCTTCCTCTATTAAAGGCCTATTTCTTTGAAAATTATGGCTTGCCTTTAAGGCAGTCAAGCAATCCGCTGATCCACCGCCCGCCCTGGCGATAGCGCCATGTAGCGTCTTCAACGCCAGATCTTTACACAGATTAAAAACCCCTTGCTCCATATGCTTTTGCGCACCTTTAAAGCCAAGCATACGTTTGGAGCGATTTAACCAATCCTCCCAATGTAACGTATCGCCAGATGTTCTGGACATTTTTGTACTGCAAAAGAATGCGAGTTATTAGACGCGATACAAATTTGATAAATAAAACATTTACGCACATACGAAAAACGCACACCTGTTTTTAGATGTAACCTACATAGCCTCGCGTATAGTCTACAATTATGAAATACAAAGTTTATCTAAAATTACCGTGCATACGACTTTCTCGTCGGGGAATAAGGCATCTAGACCATTCACGCCCTTCTGTACGCTAGCGGTTACAGAGCAGCTACAATTGTGACAAACACGAAATATGAGACCGATCGTTGACACACACGAACGCCTATTAATATTATCTCGCGCGAGCCTTGCGTATAATGTACAGTTATCTAAACATAATATGTATCTAAACTTACCGTACCTCCTCCGCGACAAGACAGCGACTACAATATACAACAAGCTAACTTGCTGGAACGAGCAACTCACAAGCAGCTGATGATACCGCGCGCGACAACGTAAACACGGCAATGTTTATTCGACTATCTAGACGAACGCACCACGCGGTGCGTGTATTATCTAGTGACAACTTCTTATTGGTCAGCACGATTTCTCATCGCATCCAAGTAATGAAAATGGCTTCTTATTGTTCTTTATCGCTCGGGATGACTTGTCGTAAGCTTCTAGCCAATCAAGATAACTTGTCATGACTTGCTATTGCCCGGGACGACTTCTCGTTGCTTCTAGCCAATCAGCATGGTTTCTAATCGCACCAAACAACTTGAGTTGGTTTCCACCAATCGGAATGACTTCTCATAACTTCCTATCGCTCGGAACAACTTGTAATTGCTCAGAACAAATCAGGATGACTTCTAATCGCACCAAACGACTTCTCGTTGCTTCTACTTTTAAACAAACGCCCGCAGGGCGATTATGCCTGTAGATTTGAACTCGATACGAGCAACTCTCCGGCTCGTGTAAAAGATACACGGGGCGGTCTCGCGCTCGTGCCAAGTACACGCGTGGCGTATATCTTTACGTGAGCCGGAGAGTTGCGAGTACCCGAGATTATTGGATCTCAATAACGGCTGAAACGATCAAGTTTCGTTCAATAATAAAGTATTAAATATTTTAAAGACACTCTTTTTCACTTATTCTAATTAATCACAAAGAGAGTATCGTACGATATTATACGTTTCATATTTATCAAATTGCCGCATTCTGAACTGTCAGTCTTCAATCAATCACACATTCGACAGCGCTAGTGTACAATTCGGTCATGTCAAGCAGAGATTCCTCTCTGTGTCAGCTGCCAGCGTGCGGAGAGCTGGAGGGAGTACACCGGAGTGCACACCGCGGACACCGAGTGCAACACAACAATAACATAACCAAAAATCGGTCAACTACTTGCCAAGTAAATCGCAACTCGTCGCGTCGCGTAAAAGAGTTACGGGGTGGTCTCGCTCCGCGTGTACTTGGCGCGAGACGCTACCGGCCGTTACCGTGTCTCTTGATACGTGTCGTGATAACGCGTTTGTTGTGTGTTGCGCTGCTGCGTGTGTTACGGTTCTTTCTTCGAGTCAGTGAACGTGAGTGAGTAAGTGACGAATTAAGTGAATGAGAGAAAAAAAGAAGTGTGCAACAATCGGCTAATCGCAGCAGGTGCCTTTTTTTTTTACGTGGAGAAATTTTTGACCGCTGGGTTCCCAGGACCGAAGCCCGGTATGTGTCCCAGCGGCCCCCCTTGATGTTGTGAGGGGGAAGACCCCCCGCCCTCCTGGCAGAGGAACGGGGGGAGTGTAGGATTTGTACCCACTAAAACTCCACGGGTGTCCTTACCTGCGCTAAATGGGGCGCGCTCGGGAACGTTTATCACTGCATCCGAGCGCCCCCGGCGCTGGGCCTAACTGGCCCTCTGCTCTGAGCCACTTTCGTGGCTCTGTGCTCAGTGAGCAGTAGCGTGTGTGCATCGGGGTGCGGACACCGACACCCCGCCGCCCCTCCCTGTGACTTTTTGGGAGGTTTGGCCGACGCCCGGTGCCAGCCGGGGCGCCGACCTTCCACCTCGGAAACCCTGCCTCGTCGGAGACGGGGGCCGAGGCGTTCTCCTGCCTCTGGCTACTAAGTAGCCGCTGTGCCACCCAGTGGGCGGGTGGTACAACCCTAATGGGCTATATTTATTTATCTGCGGGTGGGCGGATCGCCGGGGTTTCTCTCGCCCCGACAAATCCGCTCCGCCTCCTCTTTGGCGGACATTACCTGGCCGCAGAAGGCCAGGAATGCCCGCCATTTTCCGTCGTCCCCGACCGTAGCCGCCACTACGGCCGGGAGGGAGAGATCGTTACCAATCTCCCCCCGCAGGACACGGCGCTGCTCGTCCCAAGCAGGGCATTCCTCGAGGGTATGCTGCGCCGTGTCCCTCGCCGCGTTGCAATGATGGCAGGTGGTGGCTGCCTCCTTCCCAATGCGACACAGGTACTCACCGAAGCATCCATGCCCGGTGAGCACCTGCGTCGCCCTGTAAGCCAACCCGCGTCGCCGACTGCCCAGCCATTCCGCTAGGCAGGGTCGGACGGCATCGACGGTCCTCTTTCCCGCCAACGATGGGTTGGCGAGATACTCACTCCATTTATCAATGAGGACCGCCTTGGCCTGGAGCTTGATTATCTGACAGGCCCTTTTCCATTCGGGCCTCCCCCTCGGGACGCGCAGCTGCCTGGTACGCCGAAAGACCTCGGCGTGTTGGGCAGCCGCCAACTCCAACGGGGGGAGCCCCGAAAGGACCGTCGCCGCCGCGTGCGAGACGGTGCGGTAGGCCCGCGACACCCTCAGGGCTACGACGCGTTGCGCACGCCTGAGCGTGTCCCTAATTCGCGCCGAGCCCTCCGCCCTAGACGCCCAGATTGGGGCGCCGTAGAGTGCCACGGACTGCACCGTCACGGCGTAGAGGCGGCGAGCACGTCCGCTCGCGCCTCCCAGGTTTGGCATAAGCCTCGCCAAACTGTTGGCCACTCCCATCATCCTGGGAGCGATGCGAGCGAAGTGCTCTCCAAAGCTCCAGGTCCCGTCCAACCAGAGACCCAGAAGTTTCATCTGGGCTCCCACGGGGACACGGGTTCCGTCCACTCTGATGTATGCTCCGGGTGGTCTCCTTCTGGCCTTGTGAAAAAAGACGGCCTGAGTCTTTTCGGGAGCCACCCGGAGACCCAAATTCTTTACGGCAGCCACCACGCATGCCACTGCAACGTTGGCCTTCCGCTGGGCCTCCTCCCAACTGTCCCTCTACCCCCAGGAACGTATCGTCTGCGAAGCCGTTAAGCCAGCAACCCGGGGGAAGAGGGATCTTTAGTGCGGCGTCGTAACCGAGGTTCCACAGGAGTGGCCCCAAGACCGACCCCTGCGGAACCCCCCGCACCACCAGCCGAACCTTTACGTTGCCATCGCAGTCTACGTAAATTAGGCCCCTGTCCCGGAGGTAGTCAAAGACCACCGCCATTAGATAGGGAGGCACATTATGGTGTATAAGCGCCCCCCTGATCACCGGCCAGGGCAGGGAGTTGAAGGCGTTCGCTATATCAAACGATACGCCCAGCAACACCCCGCCCCCCTCCGTGACGGCCACCGAGAGGGTCCTGATGCGATTGATCGCATCCATCGTGGATTTCCCCTCTCGGAAGCCGTACTGGTCCGGCGACAGGTCCGGACCAGTCCGGGACAGGTGCTGGACGAGGCGCTCAGCGATGACTCGCTCGAACAGCTTACCCACCTCGTCCAGCAGGCAGATCGGCCTGTAGCCAGATGGCTGGTTGGCTGGTTTCCCCGCTTTGGGGAGGAGGACCAACTTTGCTCTCTTCCACTTCTTGGGAAACCGGCCCTCCCCCAAACACTTGGTGAAGAGCGCCCTAAGGCACTCGGCCAGCTCCCCAGTGGCCAGGGCCCACGCCTTGCTCGGGACTCCATCAGGCCCAGGAGCCTTGCCCGCCTTCATACGCCTTGCGGCCTTGGCAAGCTCCTCCATAGTGACCCCAAGCCCCTCGTCCCACTCCACCGGCGGTGGAGCGGGGGGGGGGCGCCAGTCCTCTCCCCGGGATCGTCGGGGAAGAGGGTGTCGACTACCCGTTCGAGGAGCCCGGGGTCCATCGATTCCGTGATAGGAGGCGCCCAGGGTCTGAGTTTGCTCAGAACAATCCTATAGGGACGCCCCCACGGATCCTCCTCAAGGGCCTGAAGGAGTTCGCCCCAAGCTTTGTCCTTGGCCACTTTGACAGCCCGGGAGAGGGCCCGCTTGGCGGAGCGGTAACCCTCTTCGGCTTCTTCTAATTCGTCTGGGTCTTGACTGCGCCGGGCTCGCAGCCAGACCCGACGGGCGTGGATGGAGGAGCGCCTGAGATCTGCGATCTCCTCCGACCACCAATACATCTTCCGACGTGGACATGGTCTGGATCGGGGCATACCGGCGTTACACGCCTCCGTCATTATTACCCCGATCCTTTCGGCCATTTCATCCACGTCGGCTGTATTGTCCGTAAGGACGGTTTCATCCCATAAGGAGGTGTGGACCGCGGCCCGGAATAGTTCGCGGTCCATCTTCCTCCATTGCCACTTGGGGAACGTCTCCTGGTTGTTCTTTCGGCGGGCCTGGGCCCCCGGCGAGTCGGCCAGGAGGGAGAACTCGATGTACTCATGGTCTGACATCGTCTCTACCCCCCCCGGCCACCCTCCATCCTGAAATACGACGCGCGGCGGAGGGGTTGGCCCATGTCAGGTCAACAATGGACCCTCCTTGCGCCCTCACGCACGTCTGTGCCGTGCCTGTGTTTAGCACACATAGGCCCAGGCCCGCCGCCCATGCACCGAGGGTCCTCCCTCGAGCGTCAGTGGCCGGGGACCCCCACAGCGCCGATTTGGCATTGAAGTCCCCGGCCACGACCACTGGTGCTGGGTCAAACCGCCCGACAACCCGACCTATGTCGTCGAGGGCTGACTCGAACTCTGCCAGGCTTAGTCGAGGGGTGAGGTAGACCCCCACGATCACGACCCGGCCCCACCTCACAACGACGAACCCGTCGCCCCCCTCAATACGGGAGCACGCGATCGGGTCCGCCGTCTGCCTCCAGGTAATTGCCACGGAGCCGTCCCGACCCGCCGCCCAACATGGGTGATTTTGCGGTATCGAGTACGGCTTCGAGATGATCCCCAGGCCACTGCCGCGCTCCGCCATGGACTGAAGAAACAAGTCCTGGGCGGCGCGGCAGTGGTTTAAGTTGGCCTGGAGAATACCCGGAGGCATTACAACTGTCTGTTGTTATTGGAGGCCTCCCCCTCCTTCTCTACTTCTTTCCCCCTGCCCCTAGGGGGGTCCTTCGCCGCACTTCTCTCCTTCTCAACCGTCTGCTCCTTGGCCGGTCTCTTCGCGGCCGATTCCTCGCTTCCCCTTTCCTCGGCCGCTGCTGGCAGCGGTCTTTTGGGGACATTTTTCTCTACTTCCATGGTAGAGGCTTCCTCCCTCCTGTTTCCGACCTCCTCCACCGGCCGCATCTCAACATCCTCGCTGTGTACGGGGGGAGGAGTCCGGGTGATCGCCCACCCGGGCTTCCTTCTCATTTTTGCGGCCGTGCAGGCCTTACCGCCCGCCCTGTGCGCTGAGGGCCTCTTCAGGTCCGCACAGACCGGGCAGCACACCTTCTCTCGGCAGTCTCGAGCGCGATGGCCTTCGGCGCCGCACCTGTAGCATCGAGTGCTTCGGTCCACCGCGCTCCTGCACGCCGCTCGGACGTGGCCCCCCTCCAAGCAACGGAAGCATTGGAGGGGGCGCGTCTCCAACTGCTGCACTCGGGCGGCAAACCACCCCAACTGGAGTGTATTGCCGCCCTTGTGTATTGCCCCAATCGCCGCCAGTGGGCATTTAACCCAAGCCGTTAGCAGACCATTTGGGCCCCGTCTAAACGGGCCCACTTGCACCTGCAATCTAGGGCATTTGCCCAGTTCTGGAACGGCCTCTATGATTTCGTCGGGCGAAACTGAGTCCTCGATGTCAAGGACCCGGATTTCGCCCGTTTTGACGGGTCGGGACACAGTAATTCCCTCCCTACCGTGGAAGAGGTCCGTCAATTTGTCCGCCAATTAGTCGGCCTTCTCGTTCCCCTCCTTACCAGAGAGCTCTATTAAGAGCGCCTCGGTTTGGGCCTTTTTGGGCTTGAGGGGGCCCTCGATCCCTAAGTCCTTGAGGGCGATTTTTTGACGAGCCTCCTTCATCAGTGACTCGTAGCCCTCTAGGCTAGTTAGGATCACTGTTCTAGGCGGTTTCCTCACGCCCACCTTTTTGCCGGTAACAGCAGCCGAGCTCGCAGCTGTCGCCGCCTTGTTGCCAACAGAAGCAGCCGGAGCGCCAGCCGCTCCCCCGTCTCGCGACTGGGTTCTACCCTGCCGCTGCGGCCCCCGCTGCCGCTGTTGTTGCTGTTGCTGCTGCTGCGGCTGTTTCTTACGCTGTTGCTGCCTCCCCTGCCTCAGTGACCGCTGTTGTTGTTGTTGTTGCGGCTGAGTTTGGCCTTTTTTCCGGCTGCCTTCGCGCCCCTCTTCACCACCACGTTCCAAGGGGTTTGCGCATTTTGCGGATGTTGCACCGGCTGTTCGATCGTCGAGGGGAGGTTCCCCGCCTGGTTCCTCTCCCCGCCTCGTATCTTTTCTGAGGATTTGCTCCTCGTCGTCGTTGGCTGGCTAACGACTCCTCCCTGTTTCCCCGACCCCTTCCCGTTTCTCCCCTTCCTGTTTTTCCTAGGGGTGGAGTTCACCGAACTAGCCGATGATGATGCTGAAGAGGCCGGGTCCCCCCCGACCGCAAGAATTGCCCCCCTCTCAGTTCTCGGTGGTGCGACACCAGAGAACGGAGGAGGGGGTGGCATGGCGATTCTCTCAGCGATCCCTCGAAGTAGCTCCTCGAATCGCGACTCCATTCTTTTAATTTCGGACATGAGCCTGCCTTCCAGGCCCACATCCGACGACTGAACCGCCGCCCCAGGTACCGCGGGTTCCAGCTCCACTGGCGATTTGCCTCCCAGCGATGGCCTGTGAAGTGCCGGCATACCTTCCCTCTCGATGTCTCGAAGGATTCTCTGCCGGTTACGCTCCGCCATTACCACCTCATCGACCGGGTTAGGGGGGTCAAGAGGGTCATCGTCGTCACTGTCGAAGACGACGCCCCTCCTCGTTTTCCTCTTCCCTTTTCCCCGCGAGGGGACATTCCGGCTCCTTGAGGAGAGGTTTGGAGGACTGATCTCCGCATCCACCTCCATGCCCTCATTTCCCCAAGGTACACCTTGGCTTTCCTCCAGCTTTTTACGGAGTTCGGCCACCTGTTCCTTCAGGTTGGTCGATTCCCTCCTAAGCTCCTCCACCTCTGCGTTCTTCGCTATAGCGTCGTCCCCTGCTTGTATGCGGGTTATCAGGTGGGTCGCCGCAGCGCTGATTGTGGCAGCTGCTTTATTTAGGCTACCCTGATCAGTCCCCCTCAGCGTCCTGCTGGTAGTATTGACCTTGTCTACTACCGCCACCTGCTCCACAATCAGTCTCGCCAGGTCCTCCACAGGTCTGAATCTAAACTCTTCCAAGAGTTTATATTCGCCCTCCCGCCGATTCTTCGACAGGGTTGCACGAACCATGGGGTCCTGTTGGTCCCTGATCCTCTTCTCCTCCTTTTACCGGTCTTTCCTGGCTAGGTCGACCTTCTTAGCCTCCCATTCGCCAGTCGTAACCGATCTGCCCCTGCTCCTGGGTTTTGGCCCGTGGACCATTGTTCCCTTCTCATCCAGAGCCACGGAACAGTCCGAGACCTCTGAGTCTGTCGAATGTGCCGACTCGTCCCTGCTTCTTACCGCTGTCTTGTCGACAGTCTTGTCCCAGCAGCCAAGATATTCGTCATAGTCTCCGGGACCTACGTCGTCAGACAGGCTTATCACCCTTTCAGCATTCTCCCGATCCACACGCGAGAAATGGACTCTCGGGACCGTGAGTTTGCCGGAGCGCTTTGCTTCGCAGAAATCATGATATGATTTCGGGCCGACACTTCTCTGGTCCCCAATCTTGAGGACCTTGCAGCTCTCCTCTCCTTGAGCGCGAGGGCGAGATCGAGATCAAGAACGGTCTCGATCCGTTCCTTTCTTCCCCACCCTTTCCTCGTTTATGTTTTTAGGCGAAATCATTTTGAAGTAAATCCCACTACCCGTCACGGCTCGGGGTTGCCCCCTATGCCCCAGCTTCCTGCCAACAGCAGGGCGACTGGGACTCCATGTCCCTTACTCACCCACGAGGAGAGGGCATCAAGGCCCAGCCCCCCATGGGCTTTCGGGGCTCCCACCGCTCCGACCCGGTGGGCACCGTGACGGGCGCCGCCACGCGGGGGGCCCCACGGACAGACAGACCACAGGATGTCGCACCCCACCCAAGGTCCTGCCCGCCGTGGCGACCGGCATGCAATCCTTAACCAGGGCCGAGGTAACCTCCGCACTCTGGCTAACCGTCTACTCCGATGGCCGGGTTCGGGTGGGATGCGATCCCCAACCACCGGAGTTACCCGCGCGCTGCCGGTCTATTTCACCCGGCGGCCAAGACCCGCCGGCCCCGACCTCGGAATATGTCCGACCGGCCCGACGGGTCTCCCTTCACAGACATCGCCCGGCCCCAACCTCGGAATAAGTCCGAGTGGCCCGGGCGGTCTCCCACTCAGGTCGCCTGGCCCCGACCTCGGAATACGTTCGAGCGGCCCAGACGACCCTCCACACTCGGCAGACCGTGGGACCGCGTCCCTGGTGTGCAACCACCGAGTATGGGCCTCTCCTCCGGCCAACCCAGGAACACGTCCTGGGCTGGGTCAGAAGAGGGATACCCCCCCTCCCCCTCCTGCTGGAGCACCGGCGTGCAATGAAGGAAGGAGGGAAGGGGTCTTCCCATTCCCTCGGCGAGACGGCATCCCTGCCCGCCTCGGGAACGGGGACCACCCTCCCCAACCCCACCCCGTGGTTTTTTATCGAGGTGACCTTCCTCTATGCCGGCGGGAGGTGTAAAAAACATCCCCCTAACGGTCCCGGCCGACCGGGCGTTTGAAGTCAGGGTCGTCATCCCCTACCGGCCGTTGGAGCCTGGGTAGCCGAAGCTCGCCAGACTCCTAAGCAGGGCGGCCGGGCCCCCGGTTTTCTGTCTGGGTTTTCCTTCCCATAGGTCGGTTGGGAGAGCCAAGGCTATCCCTAACGGCCCCGACCGGCCGGGTGACTTTTATAGAGGCCACCCACCACGCGGGCCCTGAAAAGGGCCCCCGGTCTCCGCCAGCCTCGCGGCTGACGGAGATTACGGTCTGTGGTGTGCTCTTGGACCCCGATCCTCGCCACCGAGCTCTCCCGACGGTCATAGACCGCCGGTACTACCCCAGTGGGTCAACGGATCAAAGGGGAGCCCCCTCACCCGGTACCCAACGAATTGGATACCTTCGTCAAGGTGGCACACCCTCGAGGGGGGCAGCAGGTACCTCACCTGGCCTCACATAAGCGCTCTCGACAGTGAGTCGCGCCGCCCTTGCTTAGGCCTACCTCTGTCCTGTACATGTGATAAGGTAATTATTTACTTTAATAACTCATAGTTCCAGGTATACTGCCTATAAATTTTACTGGCTTTATTTTAAAAAAATTTTTAAAATTTTAAAAATAGTGTTCGGCGTACCGCCTTGTATATATATATTTAGATTAATTGCCTTGTTTATATTAGTTATTAGTTGCCAATTGTTAATGTTTGCGTGACGTCGGTGGATCGCGATCGGGACAATTTTGAATCATGCGACTCACCAATTGGTGCTGCCATCCTTGATCCACCGACAGCAGCGATTACCCCCAAAAAGGGGAGCAAGTACCCGCTCGCGGCACGTTTCAGGACCGCGAGCAGACACTCATCGTCAAACTCTCGTCGCAACACCGCACGAAGTTTCTGACGTCTGACCGCGATCTTCCCCCACTCTTGGGGACCGATCTTTCGCCTGCCTTGCATGCTCGTGCTTTCGCCTGCTTGTGCCTGCTTGTGCCCGCTTTATTACGCCTTGCACTTGTGCCTGCTTGCCTGCCTGCAACCTTGTGCCTGCTGCATCCGCCTGCATGTCGGACCGGCAGAGCCTGGCCACGTGGGGATACAACAAGGACGGGACGAGAGTCGGAGTCAACCGGGAGACGACGGGCGCCCGAGCGGTGAGTCGCTTTTAGTCGTATGCATGCGCTTTTGCTTTCTTTCGCCTATTTCGCTAATTTTGTCGCGAGGGGATTATAATTACCCCCCTCTGGTAGTAGGTAGTCTATGACAGTTCTAACCCAGATGCCAGATGTGGGACGAGGTGCATGGCAGGGGGTTCCACGTAGTACCTAGAGGGACTCATAGATGGCGTTCGCGACCAAGATCACGGTCGATAATATCGATCGAGGTCACGCGATCTCTTTTACCATCTAAACTAGTCACGTGGTTTTTTTTTACCATCCGAATTAGTCCGATGGTACATACGATTGCTAACTGTACGTAGATAACATACCGAACAAGATTTAATAAGTTGTTTATCCATTATACATATCGACCGCGATGTTAGTCGCAAGCGTGCCCTATGAGGTGTTCTCTATGCCCGGTGGTGGGGGGTGTGGCGCCCGTGGAGCAAGATCCCGGAGGGGGATTGTGCAATTGCGTTGATAGGTCCGCGTTGGAGAGGGAGGGAGAGGGGGAATTTAGGCGCGCTTGTCGGGACATAGTGTAATGTTTAAAATAACCTAAGGGTGATCAGCTATAATTTATGACATGGACAATAAATTATCGTGACGTCGGTTTGTCTTTTTTTCTTTTCTTCTTTCTGTGGAGATCCCTTTGTCGAGGGCTTCGTGTTCGAACATGTTTCACGACGCCATTTTGGAGTTGTAACGTCACGTACTGCGTTTCTTTCTTTCGCTCGACTCATTTCCCTTCGCGTTCTCGAACTTTCCTCCTCCTCCTCGGTATTTTAATATTTTAAATAATTTAATCATTTTATTAGTTCCTTAAATTTATTGTTTAAGAAAGAGATATTATCGCAACGCATAATTTAAACAAGGAATAGAAGAGAAGAAAGTGGAAGGAGAAAATAATTTAAAATTGTTTACCGTGTTATTGTACATTTATTTATTCATTAACCTACTACATCATATCCTCATTTAAACAGGGGATTATATCACTCACATACATCAATAGGTCTCTCCCACAAGGCATTATACAAAATTTTATCTATAGCATACGCTATTAGTTTACATTCTAAAATTGAATTTCTATCACAAACGCTGCGCAAGATTTTAGCGGCGTCATATTTTTCGGAAATATGATATTTTATTAAGATCTTTGCACATTCTCTACATTTATCATCTACCTCTCTCGCATGCGGTGCTAGCTCGACGTATACATTATCGAGACACTGTTCGAGCTCAAATAGAAACAGTACGGTTGACGGCTTCATGTACATGCATGTGTCGCGTAACGTAAGTTTCACATTATTTTCACCGCGCATTTTAACGAGTTCCATTTTTAGTTCTTGTATAAACAGCGATGAAAATGTGGTTGACTCTATAAGTTTTTCGATGTCCGTGCGTCTTTCCATGATCGTTGTCCATGTTCCATAGGGCATCGCGATTCGGTTTCCTCGGTTGTCGCCAAGGATCAATTCCACAAAAGAACTGTGTGGAGGTCTCACGCTGATCCCTATTTCCAAATACTTATAAGCAGTTGGTGTCAATGCGAATCGTCTGCTCAAGATACGAGGCGTACAACGAGGTTTTGATTTATCGAGAAAACTGTAGAAAAAGAATAAAATAGATAAATGATTTATGGAAAAATAGGTTTTGGAAAAATATATGCAAAGTAATACTTACGTATTACTCTGGTTCGATGGAGTTTCACAAGGAATCGGCACGTAATAATTCATACTTGTGCTGTTTCCCACAGAGGAGTACATCGCTGTTGGTTACAAGATTCAAACTGCTTCCACACGGGTGACTGATGCAAGACTGAACATGTAAGGATCGCGTATGATTCTTCGATGTAACAAAATTATATAAGGGAAGGGAAGGGATTATTCCCCTTCCTTCAGCATTTCAAGCACCAATGTCAGCGCTGCTTACGTAGAAGTTATTAAAAAATTCTATAAGAAATGGAAAAAAGTTAACGTTAAAAGAAACGCAAAGAAAGCCAACGCATCTTTCAAACATTTGTTAACCACTAACAATGGGGAAAAGGAAAAAGAAATAAAACATTGTAAAGTTTATATAATTTATTTTTTTTTTAAATTTCAACTCTTTCTGGCGTGACCACCAGTTAAATAATTTTAATACATTTTGTAATGCGCAATTCTTAACATGGTTTCCACATTGCATAGTATTAGTATCATCTAGATTATTTAAAGATTCGATATCTTCATAATCCGCATCCAGAGTCTTGACGATTAGGTTTTTGCTCGCATAATTTTCAAGCAGATCCACCAGCCATTCTAGTTTCTGACATCCCTTGACGTACACCAGAGTCGGTGGCGTCTCGTCGTCGTCGTCGTCGTCATCGTCATCTTCTTCTGTACCAAGCACGGCCGATGTAATTATGCGTTCAGCCATGCTGTACGGTACGTTTCCGTCTTCCCATTGTAATCCATGGTGATTTCTAATCAACCAGGAAGCACACGACTTGTCGGATTTTGTGAGGAGACTCCACGGCATGGGTGTGTAAAAATGTAATGCGCCAGAACGACCCCCTTTCGCAACACCGCCACCTCCTTCACGACAAATTTCATCTCGACGGTGAATCCTTGCAGATCGACAAACGTTGGCACGATCATGATGCAACGAAGGAGCGATCTGTACTGTACCTTATCGCGATGCATCTTCCTCTCTTATATCGGAATATTTGCAGATAATGCAATTTACGTGATCTTGCGCACTACGTTCGACAACGGGCTGTATTCGATTATGCGATCATGCAAAATGAGACAATAGGCGGTAGTATTTGCGGGTACATTCTCTTTGCAGTCAAATTCTATTCGCACATCCACGGTGGCGCTCTTGACGGACTCGTTCTGTCGCGAGCAATCAATGACCACGGGAATGTGGCCACAGGAATGTGACCACGGTGCACAACGTTTCGTAACAATCGATTCCGTAATAAGCTTTACGGAAACGTGCATACATATCAAAAAGGATGGCGTATCGTTTTTTGTCAATGTCTAGATTCATATCGTCGTATGGATAAAATTCAGAGTTTAGATAAAGTTTCACGTTGGTCAAGTTACAGTCGAATCGACTAGCATCTCGAGACATAACATTCTTTCGTCCAGTTTGGAGAGCAAAGATGACATATCGCGGTTTTTCTAGCTGAGTCGCAGTTTTGACGGCCCATGAATGCTTCGTTGTGCTCTGCAGCAGGGGATACTCGTACAGATCCCAAGAACGGAAACTTATACTCAGGTAACGCCCGTTTTCCAAGGCGCGCAGCATCGATAGCTTGTTGACCTCGTTTAACGTAACATGAGGCATTCGCCACTGTACTTTAAACAATTCGACTTCCGGCTCCGTCGTCGGATTTCCCACAATGGTATTATTGTCGCTACGCGCTCGTATCAAAATTAATTCGTGACGAGCGTTAACAACCACGCGTTTGTAATCTTTGCAAAAGCCCAGCAACATCTTGAGCGGTACGCAAAAGTTGAAATATCCTTCCGGTATGTTTGATGCAATGTCCCATCCAGCGTTCCGCATGATCGAAGCATTGTCGTACGTTAGCGATACATAGTTCTTGATAGTACTGGTTATTCCAACGTTTCTGCTGCGATCAATCTCCACGCCGTTGAGTTCATATCGAATTTCATCAAACATGAACGCCACACAATTATATACAAACGTTGCCTGCGACTCGTCGTTCCTTTTCTTTATCCTCAATATTCCTTCAACGTAGAGAAAACTTTCACACGGCAACGTATACAGACCCTGCTGTTGTATGGGTATTCGTATCTCGTCGCTATGCTCAAACGTTGTGTTGGCGTACGGGTTGTACGTGTGAGTCTCGATCTTGACGATGCGATCGTCAAAGACCGGCTCGCCTCCGACCTTAAGAATATCGATCATGTTTTCTCAGATATTTCGCACCGCGAATCCCAAAGATTGCAAAAATTCAACGTTCGATGCTCTTAACTTCTTCTTCGTGTTTTTAGCGCAGCCTGACAACGATAATGATGGCGATGGTGATGATTGAATGATATCGTTGGTCACTACCGTAGTGTAGATAGTCTTATCTCTTGCGTGCTCCGAGTCGTTCAATACGAGCATCTCATATGTCGCGCACACTCACACGCGCGTTATCGCTGCTGCCGTCGTACGTGTAATCTCACGGTGATCTCCTCTCCTCGAAAATCAAGCAATTGTCCGTCTTGATCCACGACGCGTATCGTTAGCTCCGTAATGCTCCGCGCGATGATCGGCAGATAAATGATCTGCGCCGGCGTTTCCGATATCTTATATCCTGGTGGCACGTTTGGAGAAAATTCATGTATCGTATGAACACGTTTACCGTTGCTGTACGCACCCGCGGTCACGTTACACTCTATGCGGATTATGTTTATGTTAATGATATTAATCGGTTGATCGGATTGGTGCCATTTTCCCGGTGGCAATATACGCTCTGGCGAGAATCCCAGCAACGATCCAATGTTGTTGGGCTTGCTAAAGTTTACTCTGAAAGCGCAATTGATCTCGCTCTTCATCGTGTTGTAATTAGCACGGAGCACCATCGGGTATTTTACAGTCTCGTCTTCGTCCTCGTCCTCGTTGCCGTTTGCGCGAATTTCACTTCTGACGGTCCCCTCTCGCGTGATATCCGCGACCGATGTATGATTATCGCGATTGTTGGAACGACCTACGCGTCGGCCGCGTTGCGGGCGTTTCCGTAAAATTGCGCGTTTCAAAAACTGGTGTATGGCTCGTATCTCGTACGATCCCTCGGGAATCGTAATTTCCGTGTCATCCTCGTCAAAATAGAATTTATTATTCGAGGAATTTACGTTCGGTATCGTGTGATAAGTTTCAAAAACTGTTAGACCGAGCTCGTAGTCGCCATCGCTCAAATCTACGGCGGGAAAGTAGTGCACCGCGAGGATGCTGCTCTTCCCGGTCAGCGTGAATGTCATAGACATGTCGGGAAAACCGTTCGACTAACGCTGAGTCTCCGCGGGCACCGTCAGCTTTTAAATTCGCGCTGATTCATCGATCGTCTGGAGAAATCGTAGACACAATTGTCCGCAAATGTTCTGATCATAAGTTTGAAAGGGCGTGTGATTGTACTCAATCTTTGTCACGCTCGGTTCGAAATATCGCACCAACTCCTTCGACGGTCGAAGATTACCGAAACTGTCGAAATACATCACGCGGTTTCCCCTCTTTGCATACGCCACCCAATGAGTACCGGGACCAGATGCATCGTCCAAATTTACAGTACCGCTCTCGTTTCGTCGTATGCCGTCGATCGGTAACGAGTCACGCATGAAGACACCTCTAAAATACGGAATGCGCATACGCTTTGCCAGTTGTTGCAGTTGTACGTTGGTAGTTGCACCCGTGGGCATATTTAACGTCTCTTTGACGATTTTTTTTCCTTTCTTCTTCTTTGATGTCACTCCCTGCCCGCGCTTGTATGGAGCGAGATAAAGTCCACGACCTTCCATGGCGCGATTGTGACGTCGCATCTCTTCTAACTGACGCAACGCGGCTTTGTTATCGTTCACGGCTTTTGCCACCTCCGCCGCCCCGCCAGCCAGAGAACCGAGAACTCCCAGCAACGGTAGAATCGGTAATACACCTCCTCGTTTCGATGCTGGAAGTATCCGTTTTTTTGATGCTCTCTTCTTCTTCTTCTTCACGGTTTTCAAACCCATTCCTAACTTTTGCTTGACATTCATGGTCGCCCAGACGGCTGTAGCGGCAGCTCTCTCTCCGAGAGCGGAATCTTTCGCGATGACACGTTCTAGCGCTCTCTTGGCGAGTATCTTGTCCGCCGCGTGTCTGTCGATGAGATCGTTGCTACGCGAATACGCTATATCGTGTTCGCGACACGCCGCGTCTAATGGATTAATACCTTGATCACCTCTGGCTAATCGTTCTTCCAGCCGAGTGCCCGGACCGCAAAACTGATAGCCTGGAATATGCAATTCGATTGGAAGTGCGTTTATCGCGCGGTTTAACAGGCTTCCGCCTATTTTCGTTGGCATTCGTAGCAATTCTTTATCAATAGTGCGGGACCGTCGATGTGCGTTCGCTGCCACGGTTGATTGTAATGTTCGTAACAGCGACCATAGGTCTGAACCTCCAAATCCGCCTTTATATGTTCCGGAAGCTTGTCCCAGACGTAATGAATGTGATCACCGCAAATTTCCAACAGAACAGCTTTGGGCACAAATTGCAACTGTTCGGTGCTGAAATCGCAAATATCGGATGGTCTTGATAACAGGACGAACATCTTTGCTACTGAGCGACTCGCGGTTCCGCGCACCTATAAATAGGCGCTTGATTCAGCCCTCCAGTCGGCAGTGTGAAAAATGAAGTTCGTGCAACAGCCGTTGGCCATACGCGTGACAAATTACGACAACAGATCACGGTCGATGGGGGAAAACGCGGAGAAGCGTAGGCACGGTACGATGCTACCGACTACTATACGCGCAATCATTTGCGGTCCCTCGAATTGCGGTAAAACCAACGTTCTGATAAGCTTGTTGGAAAGTCCGCACGGTGTACGTTTCGAAAACGTGTACGTGTACTCAAAGTCGCTACAGCAGCCGAAATATCGATATCTATAAAATTTATTAACATCGATCGATGGAATCGGCTACTTCACGTTCTCCAACAACAGTGACGTCATTCCGCCGAGCGATGCGTGTCCAAAATCGATCTTCGTCTTCGATGACGTGGCATGCGACAAGCAAAACGCGGTGAGAGAGTACTTTTCAATGGGCAGGCATTCGAGCGTTGACTGCGTTTATCTCTGTCAGACCTACGCAAGAATACCCAAACATTTGATACGCGATAACGCGAACCTGTTGATCCTATTCAAACAAGATGGCACCAATCTGAAACACGTGTACAACGATCACGTGAATACCGACTGTCGTACGATGAATTTTGCGCGTTGTGTCGTGAATGTTGGCAGCACGATTACGGATTCGTAGTGATAGACAAGGACAGTTTGCTTAACAATGGTCGATACAGAAAAGGATTTAACGTGTTCGCGATACCGCAAAAACGGTCAGTCGTTGTCGGTACCTCGTCGAGGTGAAACATTGTAGAGAGAGAGAGAGAAATCAGTAGTTTGCTTTTTTTTCCCGCGATAGCCACGATCGACATGAGTGATGATATTCGTGAGCGCGAGAAGATTGCGAAAGAAATTGCGAAAACGAGCAAATCGATTCGCAAGAAACTTCGCGAGTTGAAGACCGGTAAGATCGAGAAGGACATTGAGTTGGACACGCACTTTAAGCCTCTCATCGGGCCACTGCGAAAGATCGCCGTGAACTCGAGCGCGGTGAAGAAAGAGGAGCCGGAGAGCGTCGCCGAGATCGACACGTTTTCCGACGATGTAAAAAAGAAGAAACGATTATATTTCTCGTCGGATCCGACGCCGCGTAAATCTAGTCAATCGAAAGCTCCACTGGATGTACCACCGATAACCTCTACACCGATAACCTCATCTCCACCGATATCATCTTCACCATACGTAACGACGAGAAAAGTGCAACCTACAATAAAGTTCGAATTACCCGAAAACGCGCCTGTTTTTGAACTCACGGACGACTCGGAGCTCGCGACGTCCATTCGAAAGGAGTTGGAAACGCCGGAGGGTCGAGAAACGTTGCATAATACGTCAGGAGTGCCAGCTTCGTCGATTAAGAAATTTAATTTGATTATTTATACACTGGCGAAGTTAATGTATCTCATCGTGTTTGAATATTCACCGTCGACGTAAATATCGGTGTTCCATCTTATGATTGTTTAGATGTGCTATTGCGATAAATATTACCACATGCCCTGGTAGTCGAATTGGTTAAGACGCCCGAACGGAATGCGGGAGATTCCAGGTTCGAACCCTGGCTGGGGTAATATTTTTCGCAATAAGTTTTTACAGTGATTTTAATATTAAATCGATATCGATTTAATTAGGGAAGGGAGAGGGAATTTTTCCATCTTAATTTAAGGTGCTTAAATTTAAGCGTTTCGATAGAAGGACCGGATTCTCGGTCTACTTATAGTATCCTGACGATTGTGACCGTCAGGAGTGCCAGCTTCGTCGATTAAGAAATTTAATTTGATTATTTATACACTGGCGAAGTTAATGTATCTCATCGTGGTTGCATAATACCTTGGGTCCATTAGGTCAAGAGTACATCGGGGCTCTTATGAGCGCCAAACCAAAGAGCGATATAGATACCGTGTACGGCGTTTATCTCGGCAACGATGGAATGATGATGCTCGGCAATAAACGTTTCAAGGTGGACAGCATGGATAACATATATATCGGCGACGTACATTACATTGGCACACCCGGTATTTACGAGTTGATCTTTAAAAACAAGCCTGATAAAAACATTTACACGGAGGAGGATATGCAAAAGTACAAGAATATCCTGTTTGAGACGAGCACTCATAGATTCAATCACGATCCTCTCGGGCGAGTAAAGTCCCACAGGGGGGACAAGTAATTGAAGATAATCGAGAAGTTGATACCACCTGCGTCCATGAAGAAACGATCCGGAAAGGGATTAATCGCGCCTCGCGCGATGACGCTGACCGACAATAAGATCGATTACGTGCACTGGGACGATCCCAACGAGCTGGTGGATCGTCTACGATTGCTCGACGCTTTGCGCCACGCTGGCAACAATGCCCACGACAACGAGATCATGTCGATCATCGAGGAACTTCGCGAAGCCGGTCTTATTATAAATTGAATCGCGCGGCAGCGAGCTGTTCAATCAACGTTGAAATGCCGATCAACGGGGGTATTCGAGCAGATCAGAGACGTGCCGAACGCCGTTTCGCACCATCAGTCGAGCGGATTCACTAAAGAACAGCTATCGAGCAGCTATCAAGCGGCTCAAGAACGGCTCAAGAACGGCTATGAACGGCTGACGAATAGCTATAAACGGTCAGCGGATGACAAAGAACGGCTATTGAAGGACAATAAACAAAAATAAACGGCTATTGAAAAAAAGTTGGAGATATAAATCATAATTTCTTTGCACATATTATTATTACGCGCTGACCAATCGTATCGCTAAAAAAACATGACATTGTCGAAATCCGATGGACGTAAAAATATCGAGAAGCAACGACTCGTCGAGGAACTGCATGCTCCGGCGAGAAGAAATTTTCCACGAAGACACGTCATAGTGCGAGGGTACGACGACCTGTGGCAGGCTGACATCGTCGAGATGCGTCCATACTCGCGTTTCAACAAAGGATACCACTATATACTTACCGTCATCGATGTGTTGAGCAAGTACGCGTGGGCCGTGCCACTCAAAGTAAAGGTGGAAGCGAGACAGCCAACGCTATCGCTAAGATAATTCGAGACAGCAAGAGGTTCCCGAAAAACTTGCAAACCGATATGGGAAAGGAATTTTACAACGCCGACGTACAACGATTCATAAAGAAACACGATATCAATCC